>PVJX010022336.1:0-30605 GCA_004027295.1 Dolichotis patagonum
TTTTTTTCCTCAGTCTACTGACTTAAATGTTAATTTCTTTTGGCAACGTCTTCACAGATACACTCAGAAATAGTATTTTACCAGTTGTGTGGGCATTGCTTAGGCCAATGGCATCACCACATAAAAGTAATCATCACAAAGATATAAAAAGGAGAATTTTAGCTGAAGCTGGGTTTGGAAAATCCATAAAGTACATAGTTAAACACCAGTTACCCTAGAGTTGGTGGTATAAATTTATGACTAGATCCTTCTGGTTAAACTTTTAGTTTTTAATGTGGGAGGGAATATATAGCACTGAGTGTTCATTTTGTGAGGGAATGAAAAACAAAAGAAAAATCATGGTCTCCCTCACATTCATACCTTACATCAGAGTCCCAAAATAAAAATAATTTGGCTGATTTTGTTTGAAAGAAAGTACAGATCTCTGATGACTCAGTGCAAACTTTGGGTTAAATCCAGAGTTATACTAGTGCCAGAAAAGGAGACTTTAATTCATGACTGAGTTCTCTGACAATGGTACTGCTCTTGAAAATGTCAATCATTCAGAACTTTTACAAAAATTCAATACATTTTATGAGTAGGATGTTTAAAACATTGCCTACAAGTGGCCATGCATGTTTTCACTTAGTGTTTACTGTTTGCTATATTTGTAATCTTTGTATATTTTAATTGTTGCTTTGCCAAACACCTTTCTCTAATTAACTACACTAAGGAAAGAAGATATCAAGTTCGGGTTTATAAGTGGCAATAGAAGGCAAAGACTGAGGAAAATTATTTGAAGCATTAAATTGGTAATTGAGAATAGCCAGTTCCAAGAGTGAGAGCAATCTTAGGCAATGATTTCTGAGCTTGGCTAAAGAAGTGAAATGCATAGCATGTCACTGTTAACATGCACTGGTAGAGCTTCAGCCCAGGAGCACAGCGGAGTCCAGGGCCCAGGTCTGACACTCCCAGCACAAGGCAACCTGCATGTTTTTGGACCATGTGCCTGGCCTCTGTTGTCCTCATTCCAGCTCCCTGTGAGATTGAGAAGCATGTGGCCAACATCCAAGGGCTGGCTAATCCTCATCTTTCTCTCATGCAGAAAATGGATGTGGTTGCTAGAACCTTTGGCATTCAAGAGAAAAGTTGGTAAGTTGGGGTATATGCCTGAGTTATGGGATTTGTGGGTTAAAAAGGCCGATATCCGTAAAACTAGTGCACAACCCAGGGTGAACTGTCTCATCAGTAGGTACTTGTTCTGATTGGTCTTTTTAACTTTTTGCTTTGAAAGAAGGCATCAGTTAAGTTTTCCTAGTGTAGATATTTTTAGTAACATCCACAGGTGTTTAAGGTAAAACTACTGATAACAAAAATAATTAGATGAGCAGAGTTAAATGTACTCTAGGAAAATGCACATTATGAGTTTCTCATCAGTTAATTTAAACACAACACACTGACTAAAAGACAAAGAATTGTGGAAGAATTGGAACATAAACCTGAAATTACTTCCCCTTGTTCTTTCTTAAAATAGGCTTCAAATTATTAACGCCCGTTTTCTCTCCTGGGTGTATTTTCCTTTTGGTGACATTAGTTTTCAACTGCATTTTTTTTTTATGAACAATATACAGTATTTTCAATAATTTCTTAGTTTAGGCTCAAGCTTTAAAACACAGCAATTTTCCATTCTACCTACCAAGGACTCAGCAACTGCAACTCCTGTGCTGGCATCTTTTCTACCTCTGTTCTCAAATGCTGTTACACAAATTCACACACAAAAATTTACACAGATAAATCTGAATTACTGAGCACATTATATATTATCCTTTATACACTGACCTGGCCTGCTCTTCTTCATTGACAGTCATTTGACGTCACACTCCA
The DNA here is from genome assembly GCA_004027295.1 of Dolichotis patagonum. Lineage (NCBI taxonomy): Eukaryota > Metazoa > Chordata > Mammalia > Rodentia > Caviidae > Dolichotis > Dolichotis patagonum. The sequence continues at coordinate 1,864 of PVJX010022336.1, forward strand.
GAGGCTTTAGTCAAAGTGGGTTATTCAGCGTTACATGATGGCAAAGTTTTACATTTATGTTCCTGTTTTTATCTCTGTCTTTTTTGTTAGCCTGGTGTGCTCCTATGCATCTGTCTGAGCCCAGTTTAATTGCTGCTTTGTTTTCAAAATCTCCAAGACTGTTCACCTCATTCCACAGGCTAACTCAAATTTCATCACTGGCCTTAGAATACCACACGATATGTTTTTTTTCTCACACCATGTGTTTTTGGCATCAATATAGTGCAATTGAATTTTAATGTGTAAGTGTACTGTGTAAAAAAATCATGCATCTATTTTTCTTCCCCTCCTTTTTCTTCTCTTGCTCTTCTGTCTTTCCGCCTTTTCCTTCTCCTTCCCTCCCTCCCTTCAGTTCTTTCCTTTTCAAACTTTGATCATACACTCTTGGCTTTTTTTTTAAAAATCCAATTTCTGCCCCTTATCTCCCATTGGATGTTTTATCTCACCATATTAAGGAAGGAGGTTTGACCCTCCCTAGCCTCTTCCCAACCTGCTTTTCCCTCAGTCACCAGCAGTTCTATTCTTCCGGTTGCTGCAGTGGAAAAACCCCGCATTGTTCTTTACTACTCTCTTTCCATCACACCCCACAGGAAATCTGTCAGGAAACAGTATTGACTTTACCTTTGAAATCTATTCCCACCTCTTCCCATCACCTCTGCTATCACCATATCATCTCTCATACACTGCGATAGCCTTCTAACAATCTTCTATTATCTAGTGTTTTTCACCGCTAACACACTATTTAATTTGCTTTCTTATTTTGTGAATTGTTTATTGCTCTTGTCTCATCTAGAAAGAAGGCTCCTCAGGGCCGGATATTCTTCTGTTTATTCCTGCTGAATTACTAGCACCTGGGTCCAGGCGCATTGGCACATAGTACATATAGTCACATGCTGCTTAGCACGGGGCACACATTCTGAGAAAAGGGTCTCTAGGTGATTTTTATCATTACGTGAATGGGATAGAATGTATTTATACAAACTAAGACATCATCGCACTGCAGTGTAATATTATGGTGCCATTGTTGTACATTCTGTCCTGGGATTCATCTCTTGTGTCCCTTGTTTCCTCACGAGAGCGCTGGAAGAAAGATTGCAACAAATCTTCATGCAGTGACAGTACCCTGGAGGACTGTCTTTTTTGTCCTTAACCCACCTCAGGTGCTTCAGAGGATCCCAGTGGATGAGGTTTATTGCATGTGCGTTACTTTCCTTTCATTTCTGGGCACAGGAGTCCTAGGTCCTGTGAGAGTCCTGTACTGAGGGAGCAGCCTCCCTAAGTGTTTCCTAACACCCGGTGCTGGCTGTATCTCTGGGGATCCAGCACTGGGGACTGCGCTGCCCCCACTGCCTGACCTTTTGATGTCTGCCTGCCCTTCAGCGTGAAGCAGCCAATGTCCTCCTTCTTTTTCTCTTAACAGTATTTTCCTCTTCTCCTCTACAAAGCCTGTCATTTTTTCTTCAGTGAACTCAAGCTCTTCCAATGGATAAGCAGCCCCTCTGCCTTCAAAGCAGCTTCTGTGTTTTTCTCTGAAGAAAACTTGTAAATGTGAGGGTCACTGAGAACCTAACAACAGCTGCAGGACAAGGCAGGAAGAGGCCATCTTTTTAAAAAAAATTTTTTTTTAAAGAGAGTAAAACAAAACAGAACAAAACATAACAAAGCAGATCAGAAAAAACCAATGTAAGTGGCATAGATTTCAAAGCAAGACAACAGGAGAACTACAGTGGCTACCACAATGTCTCTTGTTTTCTTTTAAATAGTTGTCTATATCTTCACATACAATGACTTTATACAAAACAAAATAGTATAATACTGATAAGAACACAGCAATGAAGACATTGCAGGCCTTCAAAACCAGACAATAGGAAAATCAACAATGGCTACTGTAATGTCTCTTATTCTCTTCAAAATAGCTGTCCATACCTTCATGTATGCTGAAATTAAACAATACAACACAGACAAAACCAAGGAAGTGGCCATCTTATCCCATTGTTCAAACATATACTTGATCTTTAATTTTACAGTTCTTGGCTAATCACTGGGTGTTAGGCTGCAGAAATCCTTGTGTTCTTGGGGCCTAAATCACACTGTCCCATGGTGGATGGTAACAATGATTGTAAGATGGTGTAGGGTAAAGAACTGCTAGATTTTAACTACCTCAAAATGCCAAATAGTAGAAAGACCATCATCTGTGGGTCTTGAAGTTAGAGACATGAGGTGGGGGATGAACAAAGAAAACTTTAGGGACTCGAGTCTACTTTGTTCCTCCCCAGACTTTTTAGTGGCTGAAGTATTCTGCGTAAGCAGATGAAGCCTAGGTATGTGTCTGAAGTTTTCAAATCCAGCTCCACTATTGGACTTAATAGAAAGAGTCAATAGATGTGATAGAATTTGAGTTTTAGTTCATGGAGATATAGTATCTTTTGTCTTTTTTTCATTTTTTATGTCATCATAGCTATTTTAGTGAAGAGTGAGGATGGATAGAAAAAAATTTGAATATATTATCTCCATAAAGGTTCCTTTAAGTCTTGTGAATTAAAAATTACTATTCACAGCATTTAAATTTAAGAAATGGAAGGCTCAGAGAGAGAGAGAAAAGAGAGAGAGAGAGAGAGAAAGAGAGAGAGAGCAGAAAAGAGAAGCAAAAAGAAGAGAGAAGAAGAGAAAAATATAAATAATAGAGAGGGGTAGAAACCCTGTGACCCCTGATATGATCCCCATAGCTTTTACTTACTTTGGTCCCTAGATCAATGTCCTTAAAAATAGGCCACTGCTGCAGAAGAAGGGAGGTCTATTTTGATGCTCACATAGGGGTTCTCAGAAAATTTTAAAAATCCATCCCCTTACTATCTATCTTTTATTGTCAGGACCCATTAGATTAAATGTGGTAAGTTTTCATTGCCAGCAAACTATGAACAATCATTACCTTCAACAACCTTGCTTGGTCCTCTTTGTAGTGAACCTAGCAATATAGAGAGGAAAAACCCCCAGAGTCTCAGACCATTGCTCTTCAAAGTGTGCCTGACGACTGGCACTGGACTACTTGTTGTCTGTCTGCAACAAACCAAGTGCAGGGTTGAGGAATTTCTTTTTTTTTTTTTTTTTTTTTTTTTTTTTTTTTTTTTTTTTTTTTTTTTTGGTGATTTGACACTACCTTGGTTTCCAAGTGCATGGTCATTGAAAGGGTAGAGATCAGTGTGGATAGGGGTTGTGGGACTCAGTGACACATGACACAAACTGTGCCCTACACATGCTCTTATTCTTTGGTACATGCCTGAGGAGCCCAGGCTTAGAGAGCTCATCAGCTTTCCCCGTCTCCTAACCTCTGCTGGATACAGTTTTGGGATTTTCCTTACTTTTCTCAGTTGTATGGAAATATGTCTCCAGTCTCAGTTGACCCTTTCAAGCCTCATGGCCTATGATTCAAATCCAAATCAGTTGGAGCCTGCCAAGGATTCCATGAAAAGGAGAAGCAGGGTTTCTTCTCTCAGCTCCTCTTCTAAAACTTCTCTCGAGTGACAGTAACGGAATGCCACCTAATCTTCTTTAGCTCACTGCTAGTTCAGTTGTGTAACAGCAACACGAGCATGAATTCCAGCCTCTCACTCACTGTCACAGATTTGCCAAATGTGTCTCTGGCTTGCATTTCAATCAGGAAGCCAGGCTGTTCAGCTAAGACCCAACATAATGTGGCATAGCCACGTCCTAGGGATGCGATAAGTTATTAGCATCATCTGTTACAATTTCACACTCACAGAACTATTAAAATGGATTTTTTTTGGTCTGACATGAAAATTTGTTTATTTTGATTCTTCAGTAGAATATCAATCACTTGATACCTTGGATAACTGTCCCTACAACAGTGAGCTGATGTACCCGGTGAATTCTCCGGAGATACATTTTCTGCAGGAGTGTGTGATCTGGGCTGGGGGTGCTCCTCAGTGGTGGCGTCCTTTTCTGGTATATGCAAAGCCGTGAGTTTGAGCCATAGCACTGGGAAAAAAGTGTGCATGTGTGTGTTTGCCATGTGTGCTAGATCAATAGCTTTGTTACTGATTTTATCCCCAGACTTTTAAAAAATCAAATACTGAGTTGATAAAGGGCAGGATATAAAATTCCTAAGAGATTTAGTTACTAAATAGAATTTGTTTCCAAACTCTCAAAACAGTAAGCTAGACATAACCCTTTCTTCTTGTTCACAAATCAAAATCTTTTATGTTTTAACTAAAGCCTCTATTTTTGAATATTCAATTTGGTTCCTTTTCAAGCTTATCTGTCCCCTCTGTTTCTCAGCAGTTCACTTATTTTTCACTGGAGGAGCATTTGACGTACACCTGTCATAGGTTTACTATCATGCTACACACAAGTGCCTGCCTTTTTAAAAAGGTTCACATTAAGTAGCAATGATTACAGATTGTGCATTATGACAAATGCTTTGATAGAAGTTTGAAGAGGGGAAAAAGAAGCAAGAAGGTGGGAAATTTAAGTCAGAAGCAAGACAATTAGGGATAAACAGTACAGATAATATTTTTACTAAGATTTGAGGAAGTAGAAATAGATAAAAATGTGTGCTTCCACGTGTGGCTTTGAGCATATGGTAGTTTGTATGGAGGGAGCGTCTTCCGTGAAAAGGGCAGCATATTAGATGGCACGGGGGCATGCAGAGGGGATGACACATTGAAGCAAATGTATGTTAAAGGTCCCATAGTTGTCTGGATCAAACGATTCTGTTCACGTCTTTTGAGAGCGTTCTCCGGTTAATCATAACCAACTCTGGTTGAATGCCTACTCTGTTTATCTCAGTTATCACTCACATTGCTTTTAGTTTGTTCTTTGACTTTTTCACATTTTAAAAATTAATATAATTAACATCCTGCTTCCTTTTTCCTGGTTCTGGTGATCAAATTCAAGGCATCATAGATGCTAGGCAAGTGCTCTACCACTGAAATATACCTCAAGGTCTTGTCTCTCCCCCTCATCACCCTTCTCTCTCTTCTCTTTCTCCTCCTTCTCTTTTTCCTCTCTCCCCTCTCCACCTCCCTTTCTGCTTCTCCTGCCTCTTCTTCTTTGTTATTTATTATATTTAAGGCTTTTGCTTTCAAAGGATGGAAGGCCATTTAGACTTTATAGTGAAAAAATTTTATATTTTAAAAAAACAAAATTACTTTTTTTTGTACAGAATTACCTTTATTGGATTATAGAAAAAACATTGAAAGGATTCTAGGGCAACTCTGAAACATTTGGAGGCAGGAAAAAAATATAATCAGGACATATGAGGCTTCAGTATCGCAAAAGCAACACCTGAACCTTATCTTTTTTCTCTGCAACTCTGGGTCCTGTCTGTAATTTTGCCTACTCAATTTTTTTTCCTCACCCAATATCTTTCTCCTGGCTACTCGGCTCTCCTTTGTGTTCTGTCTGGATGTAGCTTTTGCTTGAATGGCTCCAGTCTTGACTTTGGTTCTGTACCTGTCAGTGTTTTCCCAAGCCACCAACTTTATCTCACAATTTTAGTTGCTAACCCTAAATTCTATAGTTCCCAGCCAGAGGCTCTGGTGTGCTGTGTATGTCAGGATTCTCTATGGGGCAGCTGTTTTCCTGTCAGGTTAGTGGGTAGGTGTCATTTGGTACAAACAGTAGAGCAGGCAATGACTGGCATTTGCTCAGAGAGTTCTCCTCAGTGTTGTTGATTATTTGAGCAGGGCTACCTGACAAACTGGATAAAATCGGTGAATTAAGAACTCTAGGTTCCAGCAGTCTTCATGATTTTGTGTCCCTTTTAAACTAACGGTACTAGTTCTTCTTTCTCAGAGTATTTCCGAACAAGGGAAGGAATCAAGCGCTGATCATTTGCCTTCCATTATTTATAGTCCTCAGTAGTTAAATAAATCATTTAGGCCACTCAGCTAAAGCCAGCATTCAAACCCTGGTCTTTTTGCCAAAACATCGCCCTTCTTTCCATGAGCCTTTGTTTAAAAGGCTGTAAAAAATAAATGAATAAATAAAAATAAAACCCAACTCCAGGTACTAAAGTACGCTTCAAGTATTGTCAGCATGCCACATGGTAGTATTTAATTCAGTTGAGGGAAAACCTTGGTAAACACTCATTTCATGCTCATAAATTGCTTGAGGAAATTTGTTGCTTTCTTTTTTATTGACACAGCCTCTAATATACGCAGTGGTTTTAGGATTTGCTGTTGATGACTATAAAAATGCAAAAAATAAATTTCATTTTTTTTTTTTGTCTTTAACATATGCCTTGGATTCTTGCGGTTGTCACAGGAATGTAAAGAAGACAGTTTGAGGGCCGCCTTCTTCAAGTCTGATCTCTTTCTCAAGCTCTTGGGTAGTCACAATCTTTTTAGAATTTCCCCCATAAAATATAAGCTAGCTATGATCATCTTGAGTTCTGGCTTGCTATCTTTGGAGACAGAAGAGAGAGTAGAGCTCCTAAATAGAAGTGAGACTAAAAGTTCAGTTTGGACTCTGCTTGTTAATAACTATGTGACCTTGAGGAAATCCTGTCTGCTTATCAAACCTCAGTTTCCTAATGCACAAAAGGGAACAGTCAAGCGCTGTACCTAGGAAGAATGTTCTGGGGATAAAATAAAATACTATGGGAAAGCGCTTTGTAAACTGAAAGGTAATACAGAACTGTAAGTAGATACTATTATTTATTTTATGAGCCAGTAGAAATTAAAGCCCTAGTTTCATTGCTAGGAGGATTTTCCTCACAGATCCGATTCTTAAAGCTTGGCTTTGCCTAGTTAATGAGTACTTTCCAAATAAAGATCCCTTTTACTGCTTTGATTTTTGTGAACTTCCCTTTACTCTGATTCAAAGTCACATGGCAAGGTGCTCTTGTAAAGCCATTGTTTAGTTTAGACTTTTCATACTGTGTGTATGTCCGGCTATTCTCTGGTTTCAGTCTCCGAGGAGCCTTTGAGGGCGGACCTTGCTTCTTTCCCTGACATATAGTTTGGCAGCAAATGAGATGTTTTCAACAGGGATGGAAAAAAAAAATTGTAAAAACCTCAGTATGCAACCTGTCACCTCAAGGAAGAAGCACATCCTGTTCTAAAGAAGTTGCCTCAGAGCCGCCGAGGACCATAGACCGGTGTTTTGACTTGTGACTCAGGCTTTAACCGGAGATGAGGTTTTAAGGAGCGTTGCTTCATGATACTGTGTAATAACAGTGTGAGAAGCTACCGTACGAAGCTCTTTGTTTTAGTGATTTACACTTCTGTTCAGGACTCTCCATTCTCAAAACAATGGTTTTGAAGTCAGAATGCTAAATCTTTTTAATGTTAATATACAGGGGAAGTGCAAAAATGATATTAGATCATTGAGTATAAGTAGCTATGCTTTCAATTTAATCTTTAGGGGGTGGTACTGGCTTTCCTAAAGGCTCTTGATGCGGCTCAGGTGGAGACAATTGTTTCTGTGTTACAAATATCACCTGCTAGTTTTCCTTTAATCATGATATTCCTAAATTTATGCATTGGGACCAGAGAATAGGGCAAGATGGAATTTAGAAGAAATAAGAGGACTTTCTAATCAAAATTTTGTTTTAATGCTGTGAAGCACTATGTAAAATATAAGAATCGAAGGAATCTCATCTCTTGTCTCATCCTTTGTATAATATTGTATTTTTATCAAACTCTGGAATAATAGTTTCCATTCAGGGATTCCAGTAGCTTCATAATCTGAGCTTCCAAAGTGTCCTACCTATTGCTATTTTCTCCTCTTGTTTCTATCTTAATACATTCCCTGGGATTGAATTTACACTATCAAGACTGTAAAATAGACAGATTTTCCAGAGTGATAATATGATCTGTTGGAAGCTACTTCCTGGAACCCACATCTAGGTGGTAGTAAATGCAGAACTGAGATTCTAATCTTGTAACTCATGGTTTCATTTCTCTTTTCTTTCTTTCTCTTTTTTTTTTTGTACCGGGAATCAACTCACACTTGGCTGGCAGGGGCTTACATCCTGAGCTAAATCCCTGACTGGCTGGCTGGCTTGTTGCGCGCTCTCTCTCTCTCCTTGCTTCCTTTTTTCTCCCTTTCTCACTTTCCTTCTCTCTCTTTATTATCCCACCAACAGTAATTTTCATCATGAGTTATATAGAAAAAAGTGAAAATTCTCTGCAATCTGAAAAAAAAAATTACATCTGGCACATAAGCCAGGCGAGTTATATGCTTTTTAATAGCAGTAGAAGCAGGCCTTTGTTGTTTTACTTTAGGTCTGTTTTCATTAGTACTACATTTCTTTGTAATTGAGAGCCTCAGCTAATATGCTGTGAATGTTTTTGCCTTGTACCTTTTCTGAACAGATGGGAGCCATTATTAGTAAACTAATATAATCTCTTATACATGATTATTCATACACTCAACAAGAGTTCATTAAACACATAATATGAGTTGGTATGATCCTATTACCCTACTTGTTAAAAGTAGAGCCAGAAAGAATACATATAACTCCATCCTCTTAAAACTTAGAGTTTTTGTTTTTTAAGAATTGCAACATAAAAGATATTTTCAGAATACTTAAGAATGAGCTTTAAGTTTCATAACCTTGTGTTCTAAAATGTTAGAAAATTATTTTATTATTGCTTTTTTTCAAAATCAGAAAGATAAAATTATATTACAATGTTTTTTAACCTACAAAGAGTTCTAAATATCTTCCTAGTGGTTGGATTACATGTCTTAAATATTCTTCACACTCCAAAAACATCACGTTTGAAATTACTTATAACTTTTAGATATACTATAATCCATGATAATTTATACAAATGTTATCTGACCATCTACATAATTTTCAGTCTATATTTACTTTTATGATAATTCGCTTCAGATCTCTTCATAAAGCAATATTATCTCAGAGTTTATAATTTGATTAATCTTTTGTGATTACAAAAGAGATTATTTAAAACTTCCCACTTTGTTACTTTGAGGTCAGGTTTTTAAAGATTCAGTTTTGATATTTTTTCTTTTGTGATTATGGAAGTTAGCTATTAAAATTTACTCAGGGAAATCTGTACCATGTAAGGTTATAAATGATTCTTAATTCATCTTTTTATTTGTTTGTTTAAAATTATCAGTTACATAGTAGTTTTGATTTTAAAAACCAACATCCTGCCAGTCTGCTGCAGAGTATGATTTAGGCAAGAGTCCTTCACGGTGTTTTTTATGAGAAGGCATTGCATCCGGTTGCATTAGTCACACTGAATTTGCCTTGTTAAATACAAGTTAGACAAACCTAATCCATGCAAAGGAAACCGTCACACTCAGAGTAATCAAGTGGGAGGCTTGAAATACTCCCTTCCTAATCACAAGAGGTTAACGAAATTGTAAACTCTAAGATAACATTACTTTGTGAAGAGACCTGGGTCAAATTAACATGAGTAATTCTCAAATGGAATTAAAGTTAGGTAAAAGGAAGTTCTACTTGATTGAGATCTTGCCAATCTCAAAGCTATGAGGATCAGATGTTTCACATTTACTAGGGTTATATTTTGTCTTTGCATGGGTATAATTGAAATTAGGGCCTAAATTTGGGAAGCATATCAGAGTTCAATAGCATCTTCTGCCTATTTCCTTAACAAGTATTGCATTAAAATGGGAAACTAGATATACTTTTGGCCAGTGAATAGGAAAGGAATAAGTAGTCTGATTTATTAGAAAATGCAATGATCAAAACTGATATCAAAATTTTGGGTGACGAATCAGAAAAAAAATTCTGATATTTTTCGTATAAGTATATTGGAAAGACTAAAACAGAAAAATTTCATTGAGCTCCAAGATCTAGTCTGTATTTAAGTTTGATCTTCTATTCTTACAGAATACAAAACAGATAATTATCTCTCAAGGGATGTTGTAGAAATCGGCACTCCACAACAAAACTGCCTCAAAGAGCTATGCTTTCTACTTAGAAGACTGTCTGGTAGAAAAAAATTTGAAAGGCCCAAGAAATGGAAAACTTTTTTCTGTGATATTGTCTCAGAAGGATCTCACATACCCTTAAAATATGGCTTCTACACTGAAAGTCAATGTAATATAATGGGAAAGAAATTAAAAATAAAAACCCTTGAAAAACACTTCAGTGACAAGTATGTTAGTTTTCCACAGGCCTTGTCATAATAGCATTGTATTCCATAGACATTTACATGAGTGGCTGGTATGTGACGGAAGCCGTGAATACAGAGATGATCCTACAGCCAGTAATTCACAGTCTAATTGGAAAAAGTCTTAAGCATAGACAGGAAGAATCTAAAATTTATTGAGACTGAGCACTGCACCTCCTGCTAGGCTTATTAAATGCTAGGGCATGCACACACTTTAATCCTTGTGGAAAAGTTATGAAGCGGCTGTTATGTGGATTAGCTATTTCATCACTTAAGAACTTGAGGATCAGCCATCGATTGGGTGGGGGAATTCAGTGCTGACTCTGTATCTAAAGCTGTTATTCCTTCCCCCTCAGTATGCTGAAAAATAGATGCATGCACGCATGCACATAAACATGCATATATATTCATACATATGCATACAAATGCACTCATAAATCTATATATGCATGCACACATAGAAGAATGTATGTGTAGATCTACATAGCTATATAGTTTACACTTGTGCATACATTGGCATACTTTATAATCTAAATCAAATGTATATTTGATGCATGCTTTCAATTTTCAGTAACTAGAGCCTATATTTCATTGTTTTAGGGAGGAAAAACAATGCAATATCAGTGCTTCCCACTTCACCTAATTTAAAACAATTTAAAATACTTACATAACAATTTCTCACTTTTTTGGCATGACATGAACCATTTATAAAACCATCAATCTAGTTATATAATAGTACATTCATTAGTGTATATGTTTGAATGTGCAATACAATATTCACATACAGTATCAGATAGTGGACTCACTATAATTTTCTTCTGCAATGACATGCACAGTAATGTAGAGAAACAATAATAAAGTTGTATTATAAATTTGCATAAAATTTGGCAAACTAAATGCATCAATTAAAAAGCATGTACTTATTTCCTGATTGAAGGGTGCTTGAATGGGGTTTAGTGTGGAGAGGAGAGGGGAGGAGTAGAGTTTGTAGCCCCAGTGGCCACCATCACTATTTGGTGGCAAGTAGAAGGTGAGAGGAGAGTCTTATTGGGGAGAGAGGATGTGGAACAGAGAATGTCTGAGGTTGATCTGTGTTCAGGTCCAGGGAATTGGGGAACAGCCTTCTTTTCTCACCATTTGAGAGTGTGGATGACTGTGAACCATCACTTGGACTCATGGATCAAACAAGGAGACAAAGCAACAAACATCAAGCTCCAAGTGGGCATCTGTTGGCATGGACAGCTCCTGGTAATTTGTGCCTGTGCTAACAAATGTGACTTTGAACATAAGGCTGCATGCATGTCGTGGCTGCATTCATTTGCAATGACAATTATTTTGTTTGCATGATCTAATATTTCTTTGAAGCCTGATATTAAACATTCATGATCCTCTTCTTCATCCCCAGTCAATAATCAATGATGGACACTGGCAGGAATGAGTTCCTCAGAGTAAGTACGGCACTTGTGATGCCAGTAGTTTTAAAAATTTCCCTCTGTTCACTAAATCTGAATTGCTTAATGTGGTGTAATATTTTTTGCCTTGCACCACTTTCTAAAAACTTTGGAAATTGGCAACAAATAACCAGACCAGTGTCCTGTAAATTTTACTGTTGTGATTTTCTTTTCCAAACTTGATTGAGAGCCCCCCTTCTTTCTTCAGGATATAAGATACATTTTACATACATCCCCATTCTCCTACCTTCTTTGCATGGGCTGTATCATTCTCCTGCTTGAAGCTCATCAGCTGCATGTTTTGATAAAACATCAGGACTTGATAAAAACATACTGCAGGAACCTATGGTGGGATTCTTTGCAACAATCATCTGCTCAATGTCTGCTCCAGTTGACTCAGGAGGCAAAAGCCTGCTAATTCTGAGGAGTCCAATGTCTTGATGGATGTTTTGGCAGCCCTGGCAGAGATGGACCTTACAAGGAAAACAAGGAAGCTCTGGAGGGGACAATCAGATGAAAGTTAATCATTCAGCCAAACTGTCACCATGCCTTGCTTGGCTGCCTTGCTACCTAAAACTCTATACCTTTGTCGTTCCCCATACACCTGAGAGTCTGACTCTTTCCTGCATTCCGGTGGTGAAGTCCCCTCTGTAGCCCCCACCGAAGATATTCTCTGTCTCTTGTTTCTTCATGCATGTCTCTGACAGGGTTTGCTGGCCCAAACCCAGCCAACTGTCTTCCTATGTGACCAGGACAGCTGATGAAACCTGGAAGTTCATTGGGAGGCAGGAAATGGGGAGGAACTGGAGAAGTAAGTTTCAGCTTCTTTCTTTCTTGGGCTACGCCAAGGCATCCTTTGTCCATTTCAACTATACAAAGCCAGATCACTTGGCCTAAAGGATTCATCTGCTTGGCAATGATACGCATCCTCTTGCAGTACATTTTGTATCAGTGACAGATGTGATCAGACACATCTTGTATTGCTTCAGATCCTTTACTGCCTATTATCAATTTTTCCCTCTCTGATTTTGCCCTGGTAATACACATCTATTGAAAAATATTAACCCTTAGTCTGTGCCTTAGACTTTGCTTTCTAGGTAATGCAGGCCAAGGCAGATGTCTGAATTATAAATTCTCCACCAAAACAACTTTATCTGTGTCAGCCCTCTGCATGAGATGCAGTGTTTTGAGATGGTGCATTGATCTGGAGGTGACAAGGGTGACAGGGTATTGGAAGGCAAAAAGGCCACTAGGATATTATTATAAGCTAACCACACTAAAATAACATCTGAGAGCACTATTATAAAAATACCCCATGTGCAAGATTTTCTTTCTTTGTGTGTGTTTTCATGAGTTGTCACAGATCACTGCTCATGAAACCATCAAGTATTTCCTTTATCATCTTCACTTTGTAATTTACATGCCATGTAGTTATTCTTCATTTCCCTAAGGGCCTTGGTGTTTTCAAAGATTTTAGTTTACCACTGCCTTCACAATAGCCCCAGAAAAATCCTATGATCAAATGCATTATATCTTCATAATTTCCTCTCTCCTTTTTGAAGTGAGTGTGGTGCTTATTTCTTAAATAGCCTAAGTTTATCAGTCCTGAAAATTTGCTTGTGGTGTAAACTGCTTAATTGCCACTTTACTATTAGTAGAAAATGCTTCACTCATGATTTTTAAATTGTGCACTGTTACCTACTCTGGAATCTTTTGAACTATTGTGTATTTGCTTCCTCATCACACATATTTTGTGCAATCATAGTCAATATTCATTGCATTGATCCTAAAGGAGGAGAAAAAAACAGATGAGCATGTACTATCTCCCATGTATCCTGCAAATCATATTTGCTTTGTCTTATTTTATTTCTCTAGAGCACTGTGAAGTAGACATTATCTTCCTACTGCATGTGCAGAGAAGTAAAGTGAATAGCACTTAGCAAAAAGAAGACTTAAACTCATCTCTGCTTGCATCTACAGCTTGTGCACTTTCCTTATTACTTTTCACACTTGGAAATCTTTGATGTTTAGGTTTTAGGTAATATGACATTTTACACTTCTGTGGACTTTTAAAAAAATTCCATTCTTTCATTAAACCAACTTCTACTTAATTCATATCCTTTTTTTCCCTGATCCTTGAGGGTGTTCAATGACTTCTATTTTAACATGTTGTTCAACAGTGGACCATAGCGACTACTAATCTAGTGTAGTGATATGTTGCTTTAGTTAAAAAAATATATTGTGCTTGAGTAATCAGATGGAGTTAGAAAAATCATGTTTCAAAAATTATTACTTGGCAATGGAACATGTATGGCTAAATTTCTGAAAGTCTGTACACATATTATTTCTATTTTCTTTCAGATGTATAACTGAAAGAAATCTTATGTCCACCTACTTTCTTTACTGTCTTTTATACTTAAATAACATTCATTGTCTTAAAATGTAGGGAAGATGATTGTAATAGGGTTCAAGAAGAGAAACCCTGAGAAGATGATGAAGCATGTCCTCTCACCTGCAGTCTTGTGTAGGTTAAGCATCTTCATTCATGTGCTGTGCATATTTAATAAAGGATGTTTTAACTTAGTGAATTTTGTGTAAAACAGTTTGCAATTCATCTGGGCAAATATATGAGTGGTGATGATATAAGGGACTGAAACTCCCGACCTACTATGTGTCCAGTACAAGTTCATGTTCTCTACAGTTGAAGAATGAATTTTAGAAACAATGGAGGTTAAGAGCAGACTATCTTTATTGAGAGAAAGAAAGCTTCTGTCTGATGGAGACCGAAGGGGTCCCAAGTGAGTTGCCTAAGACTGTCTTTTCTAGGGACTTTTATAGAGGAAAATCATGAGGTGAGACAGGTTTAAGATGGAGAAAACTGGAAACTCCAAGGCAGATGGGCATAAGGTGGGACAGAACCATGGTTAACCAATAAGATTCATTGTTCAGGTAAAATTGATCAGATTGGGGACAAATAGGACACAAATCACATAGAAAGTAGGCATTCTTACAGAGCAGTGACTCTTCCTTAGGGGGTTGTGATGGTGACTCCTGACTTTCTCAGGGTGATAGGGAACTATTTAGAATATCAGTCCTTAGGATATGGATGCGTTTGTTTGATCTTTTGTCTTGAGACATGGCCCACAGCACGAGGTGTCAGTCTCTCCCATAGTTGCAAGGTATTTGGGCTTCTGCACTGGCTTGTTCGAGGACCTAGCCCTGCCTGACTGCCTATAATATTTCTCTAACTCAGCTGCCTATAACAGTAAGAAGTCAGACAATAAGGGACTAGTATATGCATGAAATGCTTTGTCAATTCTAAGAACAAAGAGAATGCTCAGATGTGATAAATCTTAACTGGCTGGGATATCAGAAATAATATTTAGAAGTAGACAGAGAATGAGCTGATGTCATGGAGAATCAGGTAGAAGTGATGTCATGGAGGGGTGACATTTGATTTGACATAGCAATGGGACAAAGAATAATGCCATGACCCATGTGGCTCCTGAAGTTCTTAGGGTGAAAGACTGTGAGAGGATGGGAAAATAAAGAGGAGAACAAATCTGGCCTCAAGTGGAGCCCTTACCCTCCTGGTGGGAGGAATGAAACTGCTCAACTACTATAGTACGTTTACTTATATACTCAGAAGGATGATGTGAAATTTCAACCCTACTACCTAGCCCCTTGTTTGCCTGGCTGGCCTGGGTCGCTTGCCTTCTTAGAGCCAGAACAGCTTGTTTATGTGGCTTGTTTCAGGCTCTTTCTGTTTTCAGGGTCTTACTTTAGCCCCATACATGATCAATCTCTAGCTTCAATAGCTCCTTACATATCCCTCTTTTTGGTTTTGTTATAACACAGGATAGATGGTCAGTTGAAGCTAAAGGAGCTGTGTTTGAAGAACTCTGTGGAGACTTTTTCATTCGCAAACCCTTTTCATTTCACATGCAGTCCAAGGACTTTAAGTTCCTGAATTTAGTAATCTAACCCTGTACAGTCTATGAGTCCATAACGGTAGATAGTTATCAGTGTAGCTGCAATTGTCAGAAAGTGTTAGTAATTTGAGTTTCTTTTATAGCTAACATTTACTATGACATTGTATTATCCATTTTGTGGTCATACTTTTTGTGTTGGATATCCAAGACCAAGTTAAAGTTAGACTTGTATTAATAACAATTAATCTCTTGCTATCTGGCAGGGTAGTTAAGTCTCCTCAGGAATTGCCTTGGAACTACGCATAGCACTTCTTAGCTCTTATGTCGGTGTCAGCCATCTGGATGAGTCACAGCCATTGCTTGACCAAGTTGCTGTACTGTCCAATACAATCTAGGAAAAATTCCCCCATTTTTATTTTTGTAGTTAAATTTTGAGCAAGTTTAACAGTTTTTAGCCTGTAACTGGGTTAAATGGATTTGTTTGCATCAGGCAGAAGCATTTTGATGGAAGGTGCCGTGGGAACAGTGTCTGAGGGTGTAACAGTGCATGGCAGTGGAAGACAGCAAAAACAGCAAGAGCAAAGGAGTGCAGCACAGCCTCCTTCTCTTCCCTGCATTGTAAGCAGGCTACCCCCCAGGGTGGGTGCAGCAGGCATGCCATCTCTCTGCCCTACTCCGGCACAGAACAAGAATGTTTACAAAGTGGGAACCCTGGCCCTCCCACTGAGTCACTACCCAAGTTTCCAAACTTCAAGTTGACACAGTGTATCAACTATTTCAACCCACCTTTGTCAACTTGGCAGCCAGACACATTGCTTTAAACCAGTTCTTAGCTACAGAGATATGCTTATTTTTAACATTTTACACCTTGAACATTTTAACAGGTCTAACAATCTTTAAGGACCAATATTAAATCTATCAACATTGTATTACATGAGAACCGCAACATTCACCATTGCAGCTGAAACAAACAATATTGTTTCTATGCCTTCCTAGTTTGGGCCAAGCTCTGGGTTCGGTGGAGCTCTTTGGTTCCCTCCCCCGCTTGGAGGCTTGTGAGTAGTGAGAGGAGCAGAAAGCAGTGGTTTCTTGCTGTTAAATAACACTTTAAAGTCTGTAGAGGTCCAGATAGATTTGTGTTTGTTTATTTTTTCCCATTTCCTCCCAAGTATGTAAATTTACAATTCCTTCTTCTGGAAACAAACAAACTCAAGAAATTTAGCAAGCTGTATAGTATCAGTGTATTGAAAACTAAAAATTGATATAAAAAAGCAAAAAGACCCAACTAAATGTCGAGTTATATTGATTGTGAAAGTTTTGGAAAACAACCGTTTGAGAATTTACACTACCAGTCATCAAGACTTACTATGAAGCTAAGTGAGACAGTGATGTGTCAAAATCAGCCTATGACCAGCTTATGGAAGCCAGTTATTGAATTTTTATAAGTTTTACTGGTTAGCTGTCATCATGTTGCTTATTTGAAATTAACTTTTGTGAGAGTATTTTGTAAACAAAAATCAGCAAACCACAAATCAGGACCACAGCACCTGTCTAACCACTAGAAGCCTGCCGGGCCAAGAAGGGCCCTGCCATCTCAGGACAGCTGTTCCAGTCATAGTACCCCTACTTTTCAGCAGGGCTGTAGTTTTTCTTCTGGAACAGGAAGGTCTCCCACATCAGTTTTGAATTTACATGGAGTGGCCCAACCATATTGATGTTTACACGTTAGACAGATAGTAGAAGTTTTGTTGAAGGGATGGATAGTGGCTGTGTTGTCCCTACAGGTGAAGTAACACAACTATTGGCAAAATGCTCCCTCCCCCTTCAATGAAAATAAGTAGCTTTGATTTTTCTCTTTCCTTTATTCTGTGAACTGATGGCCTGAGTGATTATAGTTTTTCTGGGGCTGTTGGGGATTTGAAGTTTAGTAGCCATAACTGGGTAGATATGCTGAAAACCCTCCATGTACTCCCCCGCCCATCTGGCTTCTTTTAGTGTCAATCGCAAGGGAGACAGAGAAGAGGGCTGTGTACTCCCTGACAGGCAGACATTTTAACCTGTAACACAGCAAAATTTCTCAGAGCTGAAAAGTTAGAGAGAGCCGTTTGTGGCTCAGTTAAGGTTATTAGGGTTGTTGTCATTCCACCATCTTTTTCCTGCTCTGGACTTGATTTTAAAATAGTGCCTGGAGCCAACTCCATTGTTGTTGTCTCAAGAAGCTTATGATTATTAAGACCCTGTCTAATCCAAATCCGCAGAAGGAATGTAAATACTCAATCAAGCATACAGCAAACAGTTCCACATACATTTGTGATTGTTTAGAATGTGTTTGTCCCATAATCATACCACTAATGAAATCAATACACCTGCTTTTTTTCCCCTCCTCTGGGGAGGGGGTTTCTCACAAGCAGGTTTATAACTGGCCTTAGAGAATAAAGGGTTGTTTCAATGCCCCAGTTTTTACGCTCAGTAAAGCCAATATCAATACACTCCAGTGATGACTACTGACCTATACCAATGCTCTTTTTCCCTTAGCTGCATGCAAATGAGAAGTGTCGTCTCACCCTCAGTCACTTTCCCATCTTTATTCATGCACCATATGCCACAACCCATGTGGCTCTTGAGGTTCTTGGGGTGAAGGACTGTGAGAGGACGAGAAAATAAAGAAGAAACAAAAGCCAGGGTCAGGTGGAGCCCTTATTCTCTTGATGGGAGGAATGGAACTGTTTAACCACTGTAGCATTTTATTTATATACTCAGAAGGATGATGCTAAATTCAACCCCATTGCCTAGCAACATGTTTGCCTTGCTGGCGTGGGGCCCTTGACTTTTTGGAGCTGGAACAGTTTATTTATGTGGCTTATTTTTGGCCCTTTGTGTTTCAGGGTTGGTCTTGCTTTAGCCCCACACATGATCAATCTCCAGCTTCAGTGGCTCCCTACAGGATAATACCTTCTTTTGGAAGCAATCCTTGATTTCCCAACTCACCTCAGGGGTTAGCCCCCATTAATTTACTTCTACTATGGCATGTTTTACACTGCACAGTTATTTCTATGTGTTTACTTCTCAGGATTAGTTGTATTTGTCTTATTCCTATCCTGTGTAAATGTTTGGAAAAGCACAAAGCTCAAATAGTTTTTGAACATTTATTTATTTATTTATTTATTTATTATCTCTTTATTTAACATGCATTGAATACTTACTATGTAAGAGACTATTCTAAATTCTTGGATAGAGCAATAAACCAAATAAAAATTATCTTTATAATGTTTACATTTCATTAAATAATATTATATTGATTTGCTTTCTTAAAATGGTTATGATATTTCAAAAGTGCAGACTGTACAATTATCAGAAGTTAGAGAGCATTTATAGTAAAAGATCAAGAAGAAGAATTAAGAAGGAGTTTGTATAAGAGTCCTCCTCTAAGAGTTGCTCATAAAAACTCTTTGGAGAAGGAGCATTTGAAGAGAGACATGATTGAGAAGGGTGAATTTGTGGCTACCTAGGGATAAAGTTCCAAATAGAGGGCATGGAAAGTCCAAAGGTTATCAATCTGAAATGTGTTTGATGTGTCACAGAACAAAAAGATAAAAGCAATGAAGTTGAAGAGGCAACCAGACATACTGCCTCCTAGTGCTTTGTAGCCATGAATGAATGATAAGAAAGTGATATAGCAGAAGCAAAGCCACAGAGGCTGGAAATGTGATATTTTCTTATACTGTTATGGCTATAGGAGAAACTGTATTTTTTCTAAGAAATAAAGTTCCTTAGTGTAAGATTTATGACTCTCCTGAATTTAATTCAATTAAAAATAATATTTAAAAATAACTAGATTGAATGAAAAATGAGAAGACTATGAAACTTATATTTAAGAATTTTGAACTCTGTTCTCTAGAAAGTGGGTAAGATTTTAAGACATTTTTAGCTATGTTGTTGGATTTGTGCTTAAAAGAGTAGAATTAGAG
The DNA here is from genome assembly GCA_004027295.1 of Dolichotis patagonum. Taxonomy (NCBI): domain Eukaryota; kingdom Metazoa; phylum Chordata; class Mammalia; order Rodentia; family Caviidae; genus Dolichotis; species Dolichotis patagonum. Next base: position 21,384 of record PVJX010022336.1, read on the forward strand.
TCTTTTGTATATTATTGGTGAGATTATAAATTGACACGACAATTTTGGAAAGTGAATTTGAAATACTTTATTAAAATTTCAAGTGGATATATAGCTCATTTTACAATAAATTCACTTCTAGAAAGTTACCTTAAACTATTTATGTGAGCAGTCATAGGTATTTGTATAATGATTGCTATTGTTTTGTTGTATGTGATAGAAGTAATTAGGAATCAATGGAATGCCCATTAATGGAGAACCAGTTTAATAATTAAGGTACTTTAAGCCATATAATACTGCATAGAAATGAAAAGAAATAGGCAGCTTAAGTCTACTGATATGAGAGGATTACCTAGAAGGTAATATTATATAAAAATTATAAAAGTATATGACACATATGATTCCCCCCAAAGGATATACATAAATGTTTTTGTATTACATAGGTAATACATCTAAGAATAGGAAATAACTTCACTGAGTTCTTGGAAGTTGTGCATGGGTTATGATGGTGAGGTGGGATTGGAGAGAAAAGGAAGAATTTAAAAGATATTTTTTGTTTTTTTGAGTCATAGTTTTTTATAGTGAACATTTATCACTTTTTAAAATAATGTATTTGGAAAAAAAATGAAAGTTGCATTTATTCAAAGGAAATTGTTTATGATGGTCTACTTAGCACATTAAAATGTTTTCTGAAAATGTAATTTTACCAAAAGTTAATAAATTGAAAAACCTACAAGGTCACCAGAAACATTCATTTCTAGTGAAATTATTCTAATTATTTGCTCCTGATTCTAAGACAATGAAACTTTGCTTCAGGGACTTTCTGAAACTTCATGACCTCTCACTCTCCATCTGGAGGAACCCAGAGGGGGCTGCAAGACCCCCCAGTGACACACCAGGGCCCCAGCTGGAGTGCACACCATGGACAGTCTGGAAATGTTTGAAGCAGCAGTAACAACATGAACCAAAGTTGGTTCATACCAATATTCCTAGCCTGGGAAGAATCCAGGACTCACTCAACTGGCACCATAGGAGGAATTCAGGTGACTGGCTCCTCTCCTATCCTGTGGCACCAGGTGACTAGGGGAACACCAGCCACACAGAAGGACCCTGACTGAGAAACAGATGGACAAGACTAGTGAGACTGAAAAGATTGAAGTATGAAACAAGAGGAAAAAATGACAAGGCAAAAAAGCAACATACAATCTTAGACTTCCAGACCACCCAGGACAAGTACAGGAGATATTGATACTCAAGAAACTGAAAGAAACATGCCTGCAATTTCTGAAAAGATAGCGAGTGAAGTATAGAAACAAACCCATGAGGCCATAGAGGAAATCAGATCAGAAATAATCTCTTAGGTGAAAAAAGAAATAACCATAATGAAAGAATTGCTCAGCATAGTTAGAGAAGACATAAAAAAAAATACAGGAGCATAGGAAAACGGTGGAAACCTTAGATAAAAATTAAATAAAAAGAAATAGAATGCATGAAATAGATTCAAAGAGCTATCCAGGAAATTAAAAATTCATTGAAAATTAGCAAAACTGCTTGAATGAAAGTGAAGACAGGCTTTCAGATACTGAACAAAAGATCAGGGCTGATGACCATGAAAGGAAAGATCTCTTAAAAATAACAAGGGACCATAAAATAACAATTCAACTGCTCCAAGATGATGCAAAGAAAAACTATATAAGATTAGTATATGTCAATGAAAAAGCAGGAGTCAACAAAAATGACATAAAAAGCTATTTGCAGAGCCAAGGATTTAGCTTGACATACAGATAAATGATGCATATAGAACTCCAAACAGCCATCCCAAAAGAAATCTACACTCAGACATATAATAATCAAGACCCCAGAAAAATAGAACAGAATATTAAAAGCTGTTAGAGAAAAGAAACAGATGACTTATAAAGGAAAGCCCATTGGAATCACGGCCAACTTCTCAACGAAACCCTCAAATTCAGAAGTGTGAAATATTTTAAGCCCCAAAAGAAAACAGCTTCCAACCCAGATTGATGTACCTTGAAAAACTATCTTTCAAAATTAATGTAGAAATAAGATACTTCCATGACAAAGAACAACTGAAGAAATTCATGACCACCAAACTAACCCTACAAAGAATACTGAAAGATATTCTAGATAGAGATAAAAATTACCACAATTCCAAGAACAACAACAGAAAGAAACCACCAGGAAGAGACAACAATTGAACAGGGGATAAAAACAGAGAACCAACAAAAGGAAAATAACATGACAAAGATAATACATGTCAGTTATAACCCTCAATGTAATTCACTAATCAAAACAGATTGGCAAGAAACAAGATCTAACAATATGCTGTATACAAGAAACACATTTAACTAAAAAAACAAAACTCATAGACTAAAAGTCACAGGATGAAAAATAATACTACATGCAACAGGAACCCAGAAAAAGCAGCGGTAGCTATTCTCTTTGCAGACAATGTGAACTTCAAACTAAGAATGATCAAAAGAGATAGAAAAGCTCACTACATACTTGTTAGGAATTCAAGAGGAAGAGATAATAATCATTAATATACACACCAAATATGGGAGCACCCGACTATATAAGACAAATATTATTAGAAATGAAAAATCAAATAAACAACACAATTGTAATGGAAGACTTTAATATCCCATTGTTACAGAGATAGATCAACTAGATGAAAAATCAGCAAAGAAATAACAGAGCTGGATCAAACATGTGAATAAATATATCTAGTAGACGTTTACAGTGTTCCTCACAACAATATCAGAATACACATTCTTCTCAGTGGCACACAGGATGTTCTCTAAAATAGACCATATATTAACCCATAGAACATGCTTAGGTAAATACAAAGGAATTGAAATTATATCATGCATATTTTTTGATCAGAGTTCAATGAAATTGGAAGTCAATGGTAAAAGAAACCACAAAATATCCATAAACACATTGAAATTAAATAACACCTTCCTGAACACCAATCATTCACAGATGAAAGTAAACAATATCGACATTCCACCTGGCTTGCTGGAAAGTGCACACAGTGTTATCCAGCCCACAGAAGCTTTGCGCTTTGCAGGGAGACTGATAAGACCCTGCCCCACCTTGCACATCATTGGAGGACTCACCAGAAGGCCCCTCTGGGCCTATCTGGCCCACCCAGCGACTGCTGAGCTGCCCGCATTCTGCCTGGTGCAATGGAAAGTGTGTGCAGCACTCCCCAGCCCACCGGGAAGCTTGGGTGCTTTGATGAGAGTGTGGTAAGACTCTGCCTCGCCTCGCACATCACTGGTGAATGCACCAGGAAGTCCCACTGGGCCTACTGGGGCCCTGCCCAGCGACTCCTGAGCTGATTGCAGCTGCCTACCTTTGGCCTCACAAGCCAGAAGTGCACACAGTGCTCTCCAGCCCATGGGGAAGCTTTGGTGCTTCCTTCCTAGACTGGTAAGGCCCCACCCAGCAATTCCAAGTGGCTGGAGCCACCTGGTAAGATCTGTCTAAGAACCTCCACTCAACTGGGGAAACTCCCTGCAATAGGAATCAATGTTCTCAACCCAAGAAACAACTGAGACCTTGCATTTGGCTTCCCTAAGAGAATATAGGACAATGACAAACCAAAAGAGCAAAATGCAATCTCAAACCTCCAGCCCATCCCAAGCAATCCTAGTAGGCCGTATACCTGAAACTCCTGAAATGATAGCACTTGAGGTAAAGGAACAACTCTGGGAAGATATGAAAAAACTCAGATCAAAAATAATCTTCCAGGTAAAAGAAGAAATGATAAATGTAATGAAAGAAATGCTGGTCATAGCTAAAGAAGACATAGTGTGGCCCTGAAGCAAGGACAGCAGATTGGTGTAGCTGCTGGTTTCAAACAGGAGCCTAAAGAGAATTCTTTCTGTGGTCAGTTGGCCATTTCAGAACTTTGAAAATGGAATGGTCAATTCATTGGAAAGAGATAGCAGGTGAGTATGGCAGACTTTGGGGGGCCTGTAGGGGAGAGACCCCGGCACCTCGGGACCTGCACCATGCGGTTGACTTGGGGTGCCAGGAGAACAAGGAGCTCCTTCTCTCTGGGGGGTGGCTGAGAGTGTGGCAGACTTTCAGTAGCCTGAAGGAGAGAGATCCTGGCGTGCCAGGACCTGCACCGTGTGGTTGACTCAGGGTGCCGGAAGAACAAGTAGCTCAGCTCCTTCCCTCTCTGGGGGTGGCTGTGAGTGTGGCAGACTTTCAGCGGCCCAAAGGAGCGAGACCCTGGTGCGTCGGGACCTGTACAGTGCAGTGACTCGGGGTACTGAGGAGAACAAGGAGCTCCACCCCTCTCTGGGGGGCAGCTCTTATCCTGCCGGCGGGTGGGCTGAGAATCAGACATCTCATGTTGTCTTGTCCCCCATCCTGTGTCCCCCCTCCGCCTCCCCCCTGCTTAGCAAGTGGGAGCCAGTGAACTACACATCTTGTGAAAAGATTGACTATGTTATTTAGTATGAGCTCCCCATATGCAAAGATATGGACAACTATTTGGAAGAAAACAAGAGGCAATATGACAGATAGTGAAGGTCTCTGGTTGTCTAGCTTTGAAATTGATGCTTTCTTATGTCCATTCTGTTCTGTTTTGTTGTGTTTAATTTTACCCCTTTTTAAAATAAAATAAAAAAATTTAAAAAAATAAAGAAGACATAGTTAAAAACTTAGAGGAACAAGGCAAAAATATGGAAACCTCTAACAAACAATAAAAGAAACAAACAATGTATGAAACAGATTCAAAGAGATCTACAAGAAATAAAAAATTCCATTGAAAGTTGATAAAACCACCTCAGTGAAAGTGAAGATAGACTTTCAGAACTCGAAGACAAGATTGCAGCTAGTGAATAGGAAAGGAAAGATCTTTTAAAAATAACAAGAAATCAGGAAATAACAAGTCAACAGCTGCAAGATGATGCAAAGAAAAACAACATAAGATTGATAGGTATAAATGAAAAAGGAGACAACACAAATGATATCAAGAGGCTATTTACAGAAGTAATAGCTGAAAACTTCCCAAACACAAGCATGAAAACTGACATACAGATCAGTGAAACATATATAATTCAAAATAGCCATAACAAAAATAAAACTACATCCAGACATATAATAATTAACATCCCAGATATCTAACATAACAGAATATTAAAAGCTGTTAGAGAGAAGAGGATGATCACCTATAAAGGAAAGCCTATCAGAATCACAGCAAACTTTTCAACACAAACAGTGAAGTCAAGAAGAGCATGGATGGGGCCGGGGATTTAGCTCAGTGGCTTAAGCGCCTGCCTGGCAAGTGTGAGGTCATGAGTTCGATCCCCGGTTAAAAAAAAAAAAATGGAGTGAAGTATTTCAGATCCTAAAGGAAAACGACTTCCAACCCAGACTGATGTACCCTGCAAAACTATCCTTCCAAATATGGATGGAGAAATAAGATACTTCCATGACAAAAAACAGCTGAAAAACTTCATGAACACAAAACCAACCCTGCAAAGAATACTAAAAGACATTCTAGATCTACATAGGAAAAATCCACTAAACAAGGCAAACAATTAGACATATTGGAAAGGCTGGGGATTTAGCTCCGCAACATAAGCACCTGCTTTGTAAGCACACAGTCATTAGTTCGATCCCCAGTACCAAAAAACAAACAAACAAAGAAACAAACAAACAAACAAACAAAACCTAGAGTGGAAAGATAAAGAATCAGCAGCAGAAAAATAACATGTCAAAAATAGACCAATATATTTCAGTTATAACCATTAATGTAAAGGGCCTCAATTCACCAATTAAAAGAAACAGACTGGCAGAATGGATTAAGAAACAATATCTAACCATACTCTGTCTAACCCATGTTCTGTTTAAACCCATCTAACCCAAAAGGAAACTCATAGAATGAAAGTCAAAGGATGGAAAACAATACTTCATGCAACAGGAACCCCCCCCCCCCAAGCAGGGGTAGCCATTCTGTTTGCAGACAATGTGAACTTCAAAACCAAGAATGATCCAAAGAGATAAAGAAGGTCACTACATACTAGTTAGGGGAAAACTTCAAGAGGAAGAGATAACAATCTTAAACAGAAATGTACAAAATTTGGGAGCACCCATCTGCACAAAACAAATATTAATAGAAATGAAAAATCAAATAAGCAATAGCACAATTATAATGGGAGACTTTAACACCCCATTGATACAAAGAGACAGATCAACTAGACAGAAAATCAGCAAAGAAATAACAGAACTGAATTACACCTGTGAACAAATGGACTTGGTGGACGTATACAGAATGTTCCTCCCAACAACATCAGAATATACATTCTTCTCACCAGCACATGAGACAGTCTCTAAAATAGAACATATACTAGCCCATAGAACATGCTTAGGTAAAATCAAAAGAATTGAAATTATCCCATGCAAGTTATAAGATCAGAGCACCATGAAACTATAAATTAATGACAGAAGAAACTGCAAAAACCCCACAAACACATGGAAATTGAGTAATAAACTCCTGAGCAATCAGTGGGTCACAGAGGAAATTACAGAAAAAATTAAACAATATCTACAAGCAAACAAAAATACAAATACATCTTACTGGAACCTGTGGGATGCAATGAAAGCAATCCTCAGAGGAAAATTTATTGTGGTGAATTCCCACATCAGGAAAACAGAACAAACACAAATAAACAACCTGATGTTACATGTCAAACCTCTAGAAAAAGAAGTGCAAGTCAAGCCTGAAGCCAAAAGAAGAGAGGAAATTATAAAGATCAGAGAAGAAATTGATGCAATAGAGACTAAGAAAACAACACAAAGAATCAATGAATCAAAGAGTTAGATCTTTGAAAGAATAAATAAAATTGATAAGCCCCTAGTCAACCTTATTTAAAAAGGAAAGAAAAAACTCAGATTCATGCAATAAGGAATGAAAAGGGTGAAATCACTATAGACCCTGTGGAAATACAGAACATTATAAATACCTGTTTCAAAAACCTCTACCTTCACAGGCTTGATAACACAGAAGAATTGGACACATTCCTAGAAACATATGAATTACCAAATCTGGGTCAAGAAGATGTAAAACTGCTGAATAACCCAATTTCTGTTAATGAAATTGAAAATGTAATTAAAACCTTACCAACAAAGAAAAGCCCAGGTACAGATGGATGCACTGCAGAATTTTACAAGAAATTCAAAGAAGACTTAATGCTGACACTCCTTAAATTCTTCAATGAAATTAAAAGGGAAGCAATTCTCCCTAACTCATTCCTGGAAGCAAGTATTACTCTAATACCAAAACCAGAGAAAGATCCAACAAAAACAGAACTACAGTCCAATCTCCCTAATGAACATAGATGCAAAAATTCTAATAAATATTGACAAACAGAATGCAGCAAATCATCAAGAAGATTATACACTAATGATCAAATGGGATTCATCCCAGGAATGCAGGGATGGTTCAACATATGCAAATCAATAAATGTAATCGATCATATCAATAGAACCAAAAATAAGAATCACATGATCATTTCTATAGTTGCAGAAAAAGCTTTTGATAAGGTCCAACACTCATTAATGGTAAGAACCTTACAGAAAATTGGAATAGATGGTCTTTACCTGAATATGATAAAAGCCATCTATGACAAACCAACAGCCAGCATCATATTAAATGGCCAAAAACTGAAAGCCTTTACCCTTAAAATCAGGCACAAGACAAAGATGCCTGTCATGGTTTATTTCAGTAGTTCTCAGGTCTCATGTATTTGCATTGTGCATTTGTGATTGGTTCATTGTCTAGTGCTTGGATTGGTGGTGTCAGTACTACACCCTCCTAGGGGTGGAGCCGGGATATGATGTAATGGCAGGAAGAAAGGGTGTCTTTCTCTCTTGCTGGTTTTAGTTTTTCTGTTTGCAGGTGCCATAAACTGCAAACTCGCCATGCCACCCTGCTTTGGAGCCAACTGAGTATAGACTGAAACCTCCAAAAACTGTAAGAAATAAACCTTTCCTTTCCCAACTTTGAGCATCAGGTATTTTGTCTCAGCGACTAGTGAAAAGTAACTAAGACAATGCCCATTTTCTTTTTTTTTTTAAATTAATTTATTTTTTATTTTATTTTTTACTTTAATGAGAATAAAACAAAAGAGGGCAGAACATAGCAGATCAGAACAGAACAACATAAGCAACACAGCACTTTACAATAAGACAAACAGACATTAATAGTAGCTATCAAAATATCTCTTTCTCTGCTATAGTTGAGCATAGTTTCAAATACAATAATATCAAACATATCAAAATAGTATAAAACCATTCAAAAGAATGAAAGAATTACAGGACATTCTAAACTGAATAACAGAGAATGATCAATGGCTACTATAATATCTCATTTTCAATAAAAAGATTTGTTTATACTATCACATATATTAAAATCCCAATAAGATACAACATGATAGAACTGATGGTAATAACAAAGTAGAAGCATGGTAGGACTTCTAAGCAAGACGATATTAAATCAGTAATGGCTGCCATAATGTTTTGTTTTCTGCAAAACAGCTATTCATACCATCAAGTGTAATAAAGTCAAACAAAACAGATTAAAATCATTCCAACTGATGAATGAAAACATTGAAAGGCTTCAAAGCAATGAAATGGGAAATCGTGATTACCATAAAATCTTATATACTCTTACCAACTCTCATACTAGGGAGACTATAATGGTATTTACACATGTGAGTTTGGTTTATTTCACTTATGAGTATGGTCTCAACTTGTGTCAATTTATTTATAAATATCTCAATGTGATCATTTTTTATAGCTGAATAGTACTCCATTGTATAAAAATGCCACAACATTTTTATCCATTCCTCAGTTGATGGGAACTTAGGTTGTTTCCAAGATCTGGCTATTATAAATTGTGCTGCTATAAACATGGGTGCACATATATCACTGTGGTATGATGTTTTCAGTTCTTCTGGGTATATTCCTAGAAGTGGAGTAGCTGGGTCAAATGGAACTTCCAATCCCAGCTTTTTGAGGAATCTCCAGACTGACCTCCACAGTGGTTGCACCAGTCTACACTCCCACCAACAGTGCAGAAGAGTTCCTTTTTCCCCACAGCCTCTCCACCATTTGTTGTTGGTAGTTTTTTTTTTTTTATCCTGGCCATTCTTTCTGGAGTGAGATGGAACCTGAGTGTGGTTTTAATTTGCATTTCTC
>PVJX010022337.1:0-30679 GCA_004027295.1 Dolichotis patagonum
AAGTTTTCTCACCTTGTATCTCAGACTTGCAACCTTTCTGCCTTAGCCTCCCAGAGTGCTAAGATTACTAAGGTGTACCATCATACCCAGCTTTTTTTAAAATTTTGAGACAGGGACTTACTATATTGCTCAAACTTTAGGTTCTCCTGCCTCAGGCTGGGATTACAGATGTGTACCACTGTACCTGGCATCTCACAGTTTTAATAGTGTAGTATTATATTACATGGGTAGCAATGATTTAACTGATCGTCTGTTGTTAGACACGGAGGATATCTTTTGAATGTGTTCTCTTATGTGTTATTGCATGTAAAGGTGATGTTTATAATAGGGAAGTCATGCATATAGCAGTGAAGGACACCTTTACTTGAAGCTATCTTTCTCCTGTTTCTTCCCACTTGTGGCATTTTGTTTTTTGTTTTTTTGCCCTAATGCTTCCTAGACCAAAGAATCTGTGTTTACTTTCTAGCACAAAACATCTCTGTTATGTTAAGTAAGTTAGCCTGTAAGAACATTTATATCACCTCTCCTTTTATTTGACAGATACAGAAAATTGAAGGATTAATATCATATCGAGACCCTCATTTTTGGCGTCATTCTGCTAGTATTGTGGCAGGAACAATTCATATACAGGTAACATCTGATGTGCTGGAACAAAAAATAGTACAGCAGGTAATAATCTTTCATTTTTATAATTTCAGTTGAGATAATTCATTCATAAAAGTGCACAGATCATTCATCATGCAGCTCAGTAGTTATTTACTTTTCAAAAACAATTTTTTAAGGTTGGGTACAGTGGCATGGATTTGTAATCCCAGTATTAGGGAGGCTGAGACAGGAAAATCACTGCAAGTTCAAGGACAGCCTTGATTACATAGTAAATTCAATGACAGCCTGAACTATACAGTGAGACCCTGTTTCAAAAATAAAACAAAATATTTCAGCAGTCTTAACAGTAAAACAACTTATTTTTACATTTAGATTTAATAGCCAAAGAATGGTTGCAGTTTAGTTTTGGTTAATGTAAAAAAAATTCATTTGTGATCCATTTTGGTTCCCAGAAAATTATAAAGAAATGTTACTGTAAATATAACTTCAAATTAATAGGGCCTGGGCTGTAGCTCAGCAGCACAGTGCCTGCCTGGCAAGTGCAAGGCCCTGAGTTCAATTCCTGGTACCAAAAAGAAAAAAATTAGTGAATTAATTAATAGTAAGCAAGTTGACAGAGTATGTACTATATTTGGATATATGGATCCAAATAGTTCTGTAAGCCCAGCATCATGGCACATACCTGTAATCCTAGCACTCCAGGTGACTGAGGCAGAGGATCAGGAATTAGAGCACAGTATAGGTAGTGAAGCAATTTAGCAAGACCTTGTTTTAAAACTAAAAATAAAAAAAGAGCTGAGGATTTAGCTCAGTGGAGAGGCTCTTTGTTCAATCCCTGCCAAAAAATGTTCTGTAACCTAAGCTAACTGTGCCAGTGCGAAACCATAGATGTTCTTTCTTCTTGTGTACTTTAATGTCAGGTCAGGGCTAATTTGAATGCAGTAGTGCCTCCAGCTAATTGATAATTAGAAACCAGTTTTATATACAGAAAATCCATAAATATAGAATTTACAGTTACAGATTTCTTCATTCCCTCTCCACTCCCACTGCTTCCCTTACTAGCAGCCTAAAATAAACAAATGTCATTCGGTAATTTAATGACCTTCCTAGAGATCTATTTAATATTTTGACTGAATCATAAATATTACTGTGAAGTTTTGTCTTAGACTATCTGTAGCTGTAAAATATTAATTATTTAAGATGTGTACAATGCATTACTCTAAATGGGTTACAATGTCTCATTTTTATAACAGGTTACAGGAATACTTAAAGATGCTGGAGTAAATAATTTAACAATTCAAGTAGAAAAAGAAGCATACTTTCAACATATGTCTGGCCTAAGCACTGGATTTCATGAAGTTCTGGCTATGACAAAACAAATGGAGTCCATGAAATACTGCAAAGATGGGACTTACATCATGTGAGATAACTCAGGAGTACCCCTGGGGTATCAGCAATGAAGATTAAATAACTCAGTGTTTGTAATAGTGCTTGAAGGACAAAAATTGCACATAATTGTACAAAACCTTTTAAAGCTCACTCCTACTTGGAGATTGGATCAAGGAATCTTTCTTAAAGAAAATTTAAATACAGAATAAAACATTGATACAAGAAAAATAATTACATTTCAATTATGTGTATGAAAGGAACCTTACCATTTGAGTGAACATGATGTATACACATCATCTTCAAAAATGGACACATAATGATGGATTCTAATGAAGACCAAAATCACTTCTGTTTACTTTCTACCAGAAAGCATCTCCATTGTAAATATGTATTTACGTGTTTATTACAAAGACCCAAATGAAAAGTTTTTAGTCATTTTTTTTGCATAGCCTAAAGATAAAATAGGAATAAAAATTCTATATTTATGAATTTTCTGTATATAAAACTGGTTTCTAATTATCATTGAAGTCCATTAAGTAAAATCTGTCTTGCCACTTTAAATGTAAACTAAATTTATAAGAAACTGCAACCACTGATTGGAGATAAGCAGTGCAAACAGGAAAGTATAGCATTACAGTTTTTGATGTATTACAAGACCAACCACTGTAAAATAAATTTTTTTACTTTTTGTAATTTTTGCAAATGAATAATTTATTAGGCTTAAGAACTCATGCTAAGTTGCATCCGTGCTACCCATTCGCTTGTTACCTTCCTCCAAAGAGAACACTCCATCTCCTGTTACAGCTGCCTTCTCAGCTGCTGTCAGGCTGGCTTCTGAGCAATCCCTCAGCCCATTCCCATCCACCTGCTGCTTTACACTACGGAGAGCCAGCTGAGAGGCATTACTAACTGCACTTCAGAGCTCAGTGCTCTGCCTAAGGGGATAACTGTTTTCTAATTCCTGGAAGAAACAGATATATTTAAAAAATTCAAAGAATAGCTATTTCAAGAATAGCTATATATTTAATAAGTAAAACTTGTCCATAAGCCTTTAGGCAATGAAATTAAAGTGCCCTATAATTACTTTCTATGATGGTATCTAATTTATCTCCATTTCCAATTTTAACTATGTGCATAGTCTGAAAAGACTTTTATGATAGATAACATATAAAATATACAATCTTATGAACACCACAGAACATTGTCTAAAAGAAACTTTTATTATCTATTTATAAGCATCTGAATATTTTTATTCTTATACTAGGAATTTTGATAAGTAAGATGAATTCAGTATGGTTATTATTCCTATCTCTGCCATAATGGAAAGTATGTATTGTAAATCATACTTAATATGTGAGGAGTTTTAAAAATTGGTTGTTTTGATATTCCTTGTCTTCTCTTTGCACATTTTTTGGTCCAGAATGTTAAGCACACATTAAAATTTTTGAGTGGCAGGAAAATCATTGCATTTTTTTTTGAGACAGTCTGCATTGCATATTCAAATTGTAATGCAGTTTTTATATATTTAAAGTATTTAAGTAGATGTTGAGGTAGAATAATTACAATACCAATGCCAGAAGTGTCATTTCCCTGCCAGGTGTAGTGGCACACACGTGTAATGCTGGCACTGAGGAGGCTGAATCAGGATTACTGCAAGTTCAAGGTCAGCCTAGGCTACATAATGAGTTCAAACCTAACTGCATAGAAGCCAGAATTGTCAATTCCCTTTTAAGGCATATAGACATGTATAGGCATATAAGGTGATTGAAAACTATCAGTTGAAACTGAAGCTGGGTAGAGGGTTAAGGCTACGGGTGGAATCTGGAGAAGGTACAGTATCGAAAGCACCATGTTAATGGTTCCAACACATGCAAACCACAACTTTAGGCAACTCAGAATCTTCAGCACTTTTTCTCTCATTCATAAAGTCAATAAAATGTGCTCAAATCTATTTTAGAGGGTTTTGGAACAAAAAGAATAGTGTTTGTGAAAATGAACTGAAAATTGAAAAGGCCAGGCCTGGTTTAAGTTTGAAATAATATCCAGAACAGAAGCCAGCTTTCACTTGCCCCAAGAGGGTGTTGGGGATTGGACAGGGGCCCAGTGGTAGAGCACTTGCCTAGCACAAGCAGGAATAGAGGAGAAGACGGTGTTGCTGTTGCTGATCTCTTCACCATGTGAGGGTCTTACTGTTACTACCAATTAAGGAGCTCGAGACTTCTACTTAGAATAAACTTTATGGTTTATGTATGTTTATTGCCAGGCATGGTGGTGCACACCTGCAATGCCAGCATTTGGAAGGCTGAGGCAGGAAGATTTCCCTGAGTTCAAGGCCAGCTTGAACTACATAATGAGACCTTATTTTTTATTTAAAAAATAAAAAACATACATATGTATGTATGTATGCTTTTTGTTCTTTTAACATAATAACTAATAAAACTTCAAACTTCTCACTGCAGCCAGAAAAAAATTTAAGCTATGCATAGATACCTCTTACCAAAGAGATTATAGTCTTCATTTTTGTTTTGGGTTTTTGTTTTTTGAGACCAGGTTTCACTACGCAGTTCAGGCTGACTTCAAACTCACTATATAATCCAGGCTGGCCTTGAACTCATGGTAATTCTCCTGCCTCTACTTTAAATTCTAGATCATGGGTCTCTCCTAAAAAATCTCTGCATTAATGCAGAGATGCATGGTTTTCTCTAGTTGATGGTCAGATGGTCCAAAATTCCAGAGTAAGTGGTAGCCAGGTATGGTAGTGCATACCTATAATCCCAGCACTTGAAAGGCTGAGGCAGGAGGATCACCTCAAGTTTGAAGCCAGCCTGGGCTACATAGTTTAACAATAGCTTAAACCGTATAGTGCTACATAGTTTAAGAATAGCTTAAACCGTATAGTGAGGCCCTGTCTAAAAACCAACAAGCAAAAAAAAGAAAAGTGGCACAAAACCTTACCTCTGTCACTCATACACAGCTGTCCTCATTAGAAACTACTGCCATTTTCTACTTCCGGTTTGTCATTCCAGACATTTTATGAATATGCAAGCAAATAAACATTCTTCACTTAAAAGTTACTCCATTATGGAAGCATTAAAAGCATCCTCATTCTTTTTTTAGCTGCACAGTAACCCAACTGATGGATATTTTAGGCTGAATGTAATTGTTTAGCTATTAAAATAGCTACACACCACATACATGAATATCCTTGTACAAACATCGTTTTGCATATGTGCAAATAAGTATGTCAGATAAAGTCCTACAAGGGGAATTTTAGGTGGAAAGTTTGATACCTTTATAACAAAAGGAGGTCATCCCGCCAGGAGTGAGCTGCATAAACCCATTCTTAATTCAGTTTTGTTTAATCACAGCTTCCTGGTATGGAATTAGTAGTAGGCCACTGGTTGTGAAGGAAAGTTAGAAGCATGGTTGTAATTTGAATGCAAGGCTAAATGTCTGTGACTGTGCCTCTTTGACAGATAAGTGAACAAAGATCTGTTAGATAATCATAGGAGAGTTAAGGCATGAGATGAGTTATAGCAACTTACACTTGACAAATGCCTCATTTCCACCAGAGCTTCCCACTGTTGGCTGCCTTGACTCTGCATGACAGCAGATAATGATGTTTCAAAACTCTGAAGCTCTTGGGGGTCATTAGATAAAAGCTTAATGACATATTTTTTCTGCCCTCATAAGAAGGCACTAATTAAGGGCATAAAGGTATTAAAGACCAGGCATGGTGGCTGCACTTACAGTCCCATATACTCCAGAGGCTGAGACAGGAGGATTCCCTTGAATCCAAGCGATTGAGACCAGTTGGAGCCCTATCTCAAAAGAAAAAAAAAAAAAAAGTACAAGGCGAGGATACTAGAAGAATGAGAAAAACAATATTACCCCACATTCAAAAGAGAACAAAAATTCTTTCTCTTGGGAGATTAGAAAAACCTTTATGGAGGAGGGAGCATACCAATATGGAAAAGTCAGTGGACTTTGCTGTGACTGGGAAGCCTGTTTCATCCCTGTCCAGACAACTGCACTTAAGCTCTGTGCTGTCCATTCCACAGCCGTGGGCATCTGTCCTATCTTCCAGCGCTCTTCCCAGCAGCAGCTTGTGAGGCACAGCTGGACACCAGCTCAGGCCACTCACCCACACTTTCAGTTCTTGCTTCATCCCAGCTTCCTGGCCAGGTCTTAGGCTCAGACTCCTCAGCCTTCTGAAAAGACGCCTGCTGTGAGGTCCGGCAAATTTCCTTTCTCGGACTCCATCTCCTATCTTTCGGATATTCTTTTGTTTACCCCCAGTACTGGAGATTGAACCCAGCACCTTTTCATTGAGCTATAACCCCAGCCCTGGGGTTTTTTTGGTTTTTGTTTCTGATTTTTGGGGTTTTTTCCTTTTGTTTTTGTTTCTGTTTTGAGACAGGTGTTCCTAAGTCACTATCTACCCACACTGGGCTTAGATTTGTGACCATCGTGCCTCTGCCTTGAGTGGCTGGGATCACAGACATGCACCATCACTCCTGAGTGGCCTCCATGTTCTTGCCATCATTTACTTAGCAAACAGAAGCCCATGAGGACTCACTCTAAGATCTGTGAGAGAAGATTTTGCGGGAATGTTTACTTGTCAAATACTTTGCTTCAGTGGTCACAGTGTCCCATTCTGTGTCTGCAGAGAAAAACAAAAAACTCGCTCCGGTCTCTTGACTGCTGTAACTCATCACGATAAACAGTGTGTGCTGAAGCAGATGCATGAGAGCCAATTCAAGAAATATTTAAATACACACAGGCCACATTCTAAATATGACAACAAAATATTTTTAGTACCTGCTCAAGCGCTTATTTGTAAAACACGTACCCCGTGAAGCAGACACAGGAATGGTGGGGTGGAAGTAGGCACGCAGGTGTCTTGAAGCTTCTTGCTCTCTGCTGCTTCATTTTGATGTAAAGATTTACTGTCCATCCACCCCGCCACACACACACACACACACACACACACACACACACACACACACACCACTCCTCAAATGGGGAAACAAACCCAGAAGTGCTCTACCACCTAACTACATCCCCAGCCCTTTTTTCCTTTGAGTCAGGGACTTACTAAATTGCCCAAGCTGACCTCAAATTTGAAATCTTTCTGCCTCAACATCTAGAGTAGCTGGGATTATACATACACATGCACCCAGATCTAAAGATTCTTTTAAAATATATGTACAAGCCAGGCGTGGTGGTATACTCCTGTTATGCTGGCACTCAGCAGGCTGAAGCAGGAGGATCACTGCAAATTAAAAGCCAGCCTAGGCTACATAGCATGACCCTGTCTCAAAAACAAATTTTTTAATGCTATAAAATAAAATCTATATACACTTAGGTGTGTGGGATTTTTTAAAGGATACACAACAGACTTTCAATTTTTCCCTTTGTAAAGCAGAACTTAATCTTTACTTCATAACCTCATTCAATGTTACATACAGCATCTAAAATCTTTTTTTAAAGATTTTACATCTTTAAAAGTACTAGGTAGTGCACTGATTTTGGTGGGATCTTTTTGGCGGAGAGGAGGAATTTCCCCCTTTATTCTTAAGGTTAAATGCCAGCAAAATCTGTTACGGGTGAAGTTTTTGCTCATTTATATTCTGGATACTCAGAGATGGGCTCATGAAACATATGTACATCCTTCAGTTTTGCAAAGTTTTCTTGTATTTTTTTTTAATTTTTATTTTGAAGGTAGTAAAATACAACAGAACAAGACAGAACAAAGCCAATCAAAACAATGCAGTGAACTTGGTGCACAACTTCACAGCAGGTTACCAGGACAACAGTAACAGATACCATAGTATATCTCGTTATCTTCACAATAGTTGTCCTTTCAATCAGGTATAGCAAAATCAAACCAAATACAGAACATCATAAAACCTATCAAAACAGAGTACTGAACAGAGCAATTCAATTAATCAAAACAAAGCAAAACAATGATAATATTTGCCTTCAAAGAGATGGTAGAAGGAAATCCTCCATATTTGCTATATTGAATACAGTCATCCTCTCAAAAGATGCTTAAACCTCTGGCTCCCATTTGCTAATGGGGCGGGGGGGAGGTGTTTGATTCCCAGCCCTTGCACCAGTAGGCTCACAGCTGCTTATCAGGGAGGTGAGCCAGTTGCCTTGTTGCCCAGCGCCCTAAGTTGCAACATGTCAAGGCATGTTTTCTTGTATTATTGCTGTAATAATTTCTTCCCTGTATCTACTCTAATCCTTTTTTTTTTCTTTGAAACTCCTAGTAGTTATATATTTTGGGGAATGCTCACCCAATTCTCCTATCTTTTCTGGAATCCATGTCTTTTTTTTTCCTTCACTCTGGAAGATTTTCTGGACTTAGTCTTCCAAATCTGCTGTTGCACATTTCATTTATATTTTTAATTTCCCAGAGGTCTTCTTAAAAAACTTGCTTGTGGACCAGTTCTTTTCCCTGATGATAGAAGTAAAAATGTGTTTATGCATTTCCCATAGCTTTCTTTATGAACTGACTTTTCACTAGGAGTTTCTGTTTATATTGGTTGTTTGTTTGGTCCCTTTCAAGTTACAGGTTTTCTTCAGATGCCTGCTCCACAGCTGACTAACAATACTTAGCAGTCAGATCCTGAAACACTGACTAGAAGCCCTGTGCCAGGGTGCGTGTGTGTCATGGGGAGGTCCCCTGCTAGGAAGGCCCAGTGTGGACCCATTCCCTCACTAAGCCTCACCAACCATCAGTATGCTCAAGGTCTTCTCCTGAGAGGATTCCTTCCCAGAGAGGCCTTCTTTCACCTGCCCTAGGGAGGTGTACACCCAGCCCTCAGCATCTGGGGGTGGGGGACTCCCCAATTCAGCACACAGAATTTCACTTAATCCTTGTCCACTTGATTCCAGTTGTCACCTTCACAGTGACACAGAAGGGAGGTGGCCAGTGCCAGTTTGCACTCCCTCTGTGCCACCATAGTCACGGATTCCTGGAGCCTCGGCTCCCTCTGCAGTGCCCTCTGTGGTTAGACTTCACCTTCCTATCTGTGCTTCAGTTCTCTCTCCCCTGAGCACCTTCATGTTTCCAAAAGTCATCACCATCGCCTCACCTACCCTTGAGGATGCAGAGTCTCACTATGTTGCTGCCCTGGCTGACCTCAAACTTTTGATCCTCCTGCCTCAGCCTCCCAAGTGGTTGGGACTAAAAGTACGCATCTCTCGCTCGGACATGTGTATTCAACCTACCATGTTGCATCACCAGTTGCTCCGAAACACTACTTTCTCTTGGCAGAGCTACAACTATTGGGTCTCCTGTGGCTCTGGTGTTCTTTTTTTTTTTTTTTTAAAGAGAAAAAAAAAAAAAAAAAAAAACCAAAAAAAAAAAAAAAAAAAACAGAAAAAGGGTAGCAACAATATAGAATTCCAAAGGCAAAAAATAAAAGAACAACAAGAAAATAAACAAAACAAAAACACTAAGAAATCGCCACTTGATAAGTTACATACTGTCATCATTGGAAATAGTTGTTCAAGTTACAAAATTAAAGCACACAAAGTAGACATTCAAACAGTGAGACTTAACAGTTCTGCTCAACAATCTAACAAAAACAGTAATGTGGTCATCTATCTTACACACTTAAACATACATGCAATTATATCCTTTAGAACACTATCTTTTCCCCTCTCCTTTTTTTATATATTTTTTTAAAATTTTATTTTAAGGGGGGGTAAAAGTAAACACAACAGAACAGAACGGGACATAAGAAAGCATAAATTTCAAAGCTAGACAACCAGAGATCTTTACTATCTGTCATATTGTCTCCTGTTTTCTTTCAAATGGTTGTCCATATCTTTGCATATGGGGAGCTCATACTAAACATAGCCAATCTTTTCACAAGATGTGTAGTTAACTGGCTCCCACTTACTAAGGTGGGGGGGGGACACGGGGCAGGGGACAGAACCACATGAGATGTTCGATTCTCAGCCCGCGCCAGCAGGCTCACAGCCACCCCCCCCCCGAGAGGGGAGGAGCTCCTTGTTCTCCCAGCACCCTGAATCAACCGCACAGTGCAGGTCCCGAGGTGCCAGGGTCCCTCCCCTACAGGCCCCTCCAAAGTCCACCATACTCACCTGCTATTTCTTTCTGATAAATTGACCATTCCATTTCCAAAGTTCTGAAATGGCCAACAGACCACAGAAAGAATTCTCTTTAGGCTCCTGTTTGAGACCAGCGGCTACAGCAATCTGCTGGCCTTGCTTCAGGGCCACGGCTTTGATGTTCTTGCCCAATATCTTAACCAGTGCCTCCTCCTCTACTCCATCTGTGAATAAGGAGGGCCCCAAGGCATGCTTCTGGACATGACTCTGATGCATGCTCTTTCTCTGGACAATCCCATCTATGTCAGGCTGGGGGTACAGCACAGCAGTAAAGCACTTCCTAGCAGGCACAGCCCCTGGCTTTGCTCCTCAGCACTACTAACTAAATGCATGCACACATACATAATACCTCCAGCCAAAGCTTCCCGGTGTCTTCGGCTGGGCACCACTGGGTTAGGACATGCACGGTTCTCTGGTCTTCATCCACCACACAGCAATAGCACCGCCCCAGCTGTGACAACCCCAAATGTCTCCAAACACCACCAGGTGTCCTCAGCAGGACAAAATGAGCCCAGGTTGATGATCACTTAATTCAAGGAAGTTCCATCATGCAGTGGTTGGGAAGGAGTCTTGGGTCAGGTGTAGTAAAAGCCTAAAGTCAAGCCCAAGGCCTTCCCTGTGACTTTGCAAGTGTGAAAGTATAGTTCAGCAGTTCCTGTGCAAGCACAGCTGTCCATGGAAGATCAGGGTTTTACAGTCCCTTCTCCTTGTCCTCCCTCTTCCTGCCCGAGACAATTGGATGACCTGAGAAGGGTAATCACACTATTAAGTGTTTCCTTCAGGTCTGTGGATTCCATTTTGCTTAAAAGGTTAATTTTTTTGTTTTCTATTTACATATTTTAATTTTTTTTTTCCAGACAGGGTCTCACTATGCAGTTCAGGTTGGTCTTGAACTCACTATGTATCCCAGACTGGCCTTGAATTTGCAGCAATCCTCTTGCTTCAGCCTCCCAAATGGGTGGGCTTTCTGGCATGTGCCACTACACCCAGCTCTTTTGTTTTTTTGCTTTGGTTTTGAGGATTGGACCAGGGCCTTGCACTGAGCTGGATTCCCCAGCACTTTTTTTATTTTTATTTTTTTATTTTGAGACAGTCTTGCTAAATCACTAAACTGCCCAACCTGAGTTTGAGTTTGTGATTCTCCTGCCTCACCCTCCCAGACTGCTGGATTACAAACATGTACCACCACACCTAGTCTCAATCTCCTTTGACAGAGAATCATGTAATGCATGGAAAAGGATGGTGGCTGCATGACCAGTAGCATTTTAAACCTGTTAATGGTAACCTGAAAACACAAGCAGTTGGCATCCACAAGCTTGTACCCTATTTGAACATGGCCAAGTCCTGCAAAAAGATTGTACAGAGCGCTCCTTTATATCATAATGTGAAAATAAAGTCCTGGACGTAGTAGTTCATAAAGTATATCATTTTATGAAAATCATTAGTATTACTAAGAATAAATACATGTGGAAGAAAAAATAAAAAATAAAATGAAGCCAGGCACGACAGCTAGGGTAAGGCATGAGGTTCACAAATTCAGGCCCGGCCTGGGCAATTTAGCGATTTAGATCCTGTCTCAAAATTTAAAAAAAAAAAAAAAGGCCGGGCGTGGTAGCACATGCCTATAATACCAGCACTTGGGAGGCAGGAGGACTATGAGTTCAACACCATCCTGGGCTACAAAGTGAGCTCAAGACCAGCCTGAACTGCATAGTGAGACGCTGTCTCAAAAAGCTAAACATCAATCAATCAATCAATAAGAAAAATCTGGGAGCCTGGCCTTGGGGCTACCCCTGTGATTCCAGCACTCTAGAGGCTGAGGCAGGAGGCTTGCCGCGAGTTTTGAGGCCAGCCTGGATTACACAGACCCTGTCTCAAAAAAAAAAAAAAAAAAAAACAATGGATGTAGCCCTAGGACCTGCACCACCACCACCACACACGGTAACTACCAGAGATGATAAATACCTTAATTGGCTTCATGCAAGTAACCATTTTACTATGTACCTGCCTCCCACAACATCACATGAAGCTCAAATATATCCCCTGGATATTTGTTAGGACAATCAAATGAAAGAATGGACCTATGATCTCTACAATATTGCTGCTACTGGAGCAGCGCAAAAACTACTATGGCCAAAACCGCTTTGTATCCTCCTAACATGGACACCGCCCCTCTCACTTCCCAGAGAGCCCTGAAACGCGAACCTGGACCGCACGCCCGCCCTCACAGAAGGGGGCGCACGCACCGCCCTCTTACCAAGGTGGCCGCCGCAGCTGCTCGAGAGCGCAGGCGCCGAGCCAGACCTCGCGAGAAAAGGGCGTCGCTGAGTGGCCGGAGCCTCGCTCGGCCCAGCCCTGTAGAACGTCTTCTCGACGTTGGAAACGCATTCTGCGGGAACCGGCAGGGACCAATAAAAAGGAAACGAGTGCCACGAATAGGCCAATCAGAAGGGAGCGGCGCGGGGTTTAAACCTGAACCGGGCTGGCTCCTCCCGGCGTGCTGCGGAGGAACGGCTGTTGACCTCTAGTGCGGTGCGTGTCGAGGCTCTCCTGGGGCTCCGGTGTTCTGCTTCTTCCCAGTGAAGAGGAAGCCATGGCGCTCCGAGTCACCCGGGTGAGCTGCTGCGATCCGTGGGCAAATGCGGCCTTTGTCTGCGGACCTTCCCACCTGTCTAACCTGATGAGTCTGCAGGGCAGGAGGGGAGACCCCGGCGGCTATGCGGGGAGGATCAAAGATCGCCGAGACGGGCGTCAGTGCCCCTGACATGGTCGGGAATGTGGGGATGGACAGAGGGCGACGAGAGGACTGGACTCGTGTGGATAAAGATCTTAGGGGGAGGTGGAGGGTCGCACTGGGAAGCCTTTTTAAAAGGTAACGGCGGGGGATCCTGAGCGAACCCTCCCACTGCGACTAACCCGATCCGCTGGAAGATGTCTGCAATTGGAGGCACCTCGGGTTTCCGTTAGAATACAAATTGCTCGTGTTTAAGGGCCGCCCGAAACGTGAGAGGAAATTCCTCAGTGGGTGAATGATATTCGGAGAGGAAACCAAAGCGTCCCGGCCATAGGGTGAACCCTGGAGCCCCAGTTTGCAGCCGGTTTTCCTAAGATCCTTACCTGACTTGTGATTTATTACAAATCCCTCTGGACCATCTTTGAAAGTGCTTTTGCGTTTTTCAGAGCACGAAAATTAACCCTGAAAATAAGGCTACGGTCAGCATGGCAGGCGCAAAGCGTGTACCCGTGGCTACTGCTGCAGCCTCCAAGCCAGGTCTGAGGCCAAGAACAGCTCTTGGAGATATCGGTAACAAAGTCAGTGAGCAGCTGCAAACCAGAGTGCCTCTGAAAAAGGTAACTCTTCCTCCAACTTCCTGGAAGAGCCCACCTGCCAGCTGTGACCCCTTGGTGGAGAAACATTGTGTTCTGTTTTCCTCTACAGGAAGCAAAAACTTCAGCGACTGGAAAAGTTACTGCTAAAAAACTACAGAAACCTCTGGAAAAGGTGCCCGTGTGTGTGCCAGAACCAAAACCTGAACCTGAGCCTATGAAGGAAGAAAAGCTTTCTCCTGAACCTATTTTGGTAAACTTAGTACTGTTTTAGTTTGTTGCTTCAATTCCTTCATTTCGCTCATGCTTGGAACTGTTTATAAATAAATAGTAATGATAGTAATTTATTCAGTGCTTACCAAATCCTGCAAGTCATTTTGTGCATTAATTCAAACAATCTTTACCTGCACACTCTAGTGTATGTATTATCTCAATTTATTTATTTATTTGGTATGGGGAATTGAACTCAGGGCCTCACACTTGCTAGGCAGACACTGTGCCACTGCGCTGTATCCCCTGCCTCAACTTTTTAGATAATGGCTAAGGAAAATCATGAGACTCACAGCGATAAATAGCACATGTGGGATTCTTGAGTCCAGACAGTCTTGTTTCAGTGTCTGTGCTTTTGTTTTCTTTTACTGTCCCTTTTGTAAATGATACTAAGTAGTATTTGTCTGAACCAAAGATTTTGCTTAATGTGACCACTAAGTACTTAATACCCCTATGATGTTGGGCTATATAAATGAGTAAATCACAAAGAAACTACTGCTAGAAAAGGGGAGAAGACCAATTAACAGCCTTAAAACCCAAGAACTTTTTGGCTGAGGATGTAGCTAGCTCACTGGTAGAGCCCAAGCCCAACGCCCTGGGTCTAATCTCCATCACCAAAAAAACAAAAGAACTTCCTTAAATTAGTAAATACCACACATATAAGTGTATCTATACCTATTAAAGAAAAGTGGCATGTAGAAGAGGCTGCTTTGCTAAAATTGTAATGAAGTACATTCTGAAGCTGTGGGTTATTTGTCTTTCTTTCTTTCTTTTTTTTTTTTTTAAATGAAAGTCCTTTGCTTTTCCACTTAATGCCTTCCCCAGCCTGTCTTATTAGTCAGACAACTTTTCATCCTCAAAACAGGGCAAGCAGCTCCTAAAGCTTTCCCTAACTTCCTCCACCCAGCCCTTGCCCCAGAATCAGTCTCAGTTTATTTATCTTATTGCTGCTAAACTTAAATCCCCTTGAAGATACCATGAAGTCAGTGCCTAGCACAGTTTGACTTAAAGAAAATACTGGAAAAATGTTTTAACTGTGGGTTAAAGAGGGCTTGCAGGAAATGGTTAATGGTAATAAAGTTAGCTAATTCTTAGTAGTGAGGACAGCACTTGTATTCTCTTGAGTAGTGAGAAGCAATCTAAGTTTTCAAATAAGGACTAATTTGTAATTCATTTGTATTAACTTCACCTGATGCTGATAAACAGCTTCCTGACATCTCCCTTCCCCTCGTAGGAAAGGCTAGATCTAGAGCAATGATTGTGAGCCTTTTAGAGAGGAGTGCCCAAACTGCAACCCAAAACCCACTTAATTATTACAAAGCACCAACACTGCAGTTAAACCTAACTACTGGGGTTGTAGTTTAGAAAAAACAATTTATACACTAACATCTTTTGTCTTAAAAGTAAAACAGTAACAGAGCTTTCAATGATACAGCTTTTTATCAAAAGGTAAAATTTGCATTTGTCATATTATCCAATTCTCGGCTACTAGGGTGACCTGGCTCTCATGCCAAGAGAGAGGGTCTATGTGCCTACTGCAACACGCGTGCCATAGGTGATCTAGAATATGAATTTATTTACCTCACCTCTTTTCTCTTGTGGCATTGGCAGTGGAACCCAGGGGTGTTCTACCAATGACCTGACCTATATTCCTAGCCCATTTTATTTATTTAATTGTTTTTATTTTTTTTAATTTGAAGACTGGTTTTGTTAAGGTGTCCAGGCAGGACTTGAATTTGCTGTCTTTCTTCCTCAGCTTCCCAAAGTGCTGAGGCTTGTTCTTTAAGGAAATGAGTTACTGCCTGGGATAGTTTGTTGAGTTTATATTAAATATGGCCTTCATTCACAAGGTTTCCTATATGCTCCTCTCGCTGTTCTCTCCAGGTTGACACTCCCTCGCCAAGCCCCATGGAGACCTCTGGCTGTGCTCCTGCGGAAGAAGACCTGTGTCAGGCTTTCTCTGATGTCATTCTGGCTGTGAGTGATGTGGATGCGGAAGATGGAGCAGATCCAAACCTCTGTAGTGAATATGTGAAAGATATCTATGCTTATCTCAGACAACTTGAGGTTGGTATTACCATTTTGAGTGTGTTTTTATAAGCTACATCTAGCTTTATTAAAACATTTTTTTTTTTTAAAGCAAGGTACTGCTACATAGTAAATTTCTGGACTCAAGCGATGCTCTTGTCTGAACCTTCTGAGTAATGAGGGGTACAAGTTTGTACCGCTTGCCTACTATTTTTTATGGGGATCTGAACCCAGGGTCTTTGCTCTGAGTTATACCCTCAGCCAGTTTTTATTTTTTTTATTTTATTTATTTTATTTTTTTTTTTTGGTACCGGGGATCGAACTCACGACCTCATGGTTGCCAGGCAGGCGCTTAAGCCACTGAGCTAAATCCCCGGCCCCAGTTTTTATTTTGAGACAGAGTCTCACTAAGTTGCTCAGTCTGGGTGAATTTACAATCCACCTCCCTAGATTACATAGTAAGACACTGTCTCAAACAAACAAAATTAAAAACAAAAAAGACAGACTGCAGTTTGACATAACTATGAGGACATACATCAGTAGGGAGTGGTTAAATTCCAAACTCCCTGGGATTAAAAGAATTAATGGACCGGGAAGATGGTAAGAACTAGACTGTTACCAACCTAGCACTTCATCAGTGTGCCTGAGTGCCTGTTGTTGTTAGAACACAAGCAAAAGCAACCTTTTAGTTCCCTGCAATTTTATCTAACTTGAGAGTTTGCACTGCTGGGTATGGTGGTGCCCACCTGTAATCCTGGTACTGGGAGGCTGAGGCAAGAGGATCACTACAAGTTCAAGGCCAGCCTAAACTACATAGTGAGACACTGTCTCAAAAAACAAAAACAAAAACAAACAAAAAAAAAATCTAGTATTAAAGACATTTGCTCTTTCCCCTTCTGTCACAAGGAAAATTCTGAAATGCTTTTTTTTGTTTGTTTGTTTTGGCGGGGATTTGTTTTGCTGGAGATGAACTCACAACCTCGCACTTGCCAGGCAGGCACTTACACAGCTGAGCTAAATCCCCTGCCCTGGAAACATTCTATATAGTAAACATTCTTCCAAAATCCTGGTTGCCCAGTTGTTTGTTTATTTATGACAGCTCAAGGCCAGCCTGAACTACATGATAAGATCTTGTCTCCAAAAAAATTCTAAAAACAAAATTTCAATTATATAGGACTGATTTAGCAGAGTTACATCTAGTCTGGTATACTAGGTCGGGATTGAGCCTTTGAAGTGCTAAGGGACATCCCAATTCTTCTTTTCCCTTTTAGACAGGGTCTGGCGAAGTTGCCCAGGCTGGCCCAGAACTTGTGGTCCTTTTGCCTCAGCCCTCTGAGGAGATGGGACACTGGTGTTTTGTACACTGGACCAGGAATGCAGACACATGTGTTTGGACTGATTTGGAGGTTACTGATCATTTCTCTGCTACATAAAGCTCAAGTCAGATCCTGGTTTTGAGTCAGTCTCGAGCAGTAAGAGGGGAGCAAGGCCTGTACAGGATAGGAACCAGCAGTTGTAGTGGTTAATGGAACATTCTAAGTAAGAAATGACAGTGTATAAAACCTGTCCCACTGTCTTGCTTGCTTTTCCTCTGTGATGGAGTTGTTTATAGTGAATAATTCAAGCAGAAACTTGTATAATTCTAAATTCCCCAGAGCCATCCCATGGTGACTGCTTGGTGTTCTGGACATGTGTGTCCGCTGGATCCATGCTTCTAAGGATAAATGGCATTTTCTTTTGCAGGAAGAACAGTCAGTCAGACCAAAATACCTACTGGGTCAAGAGGTCACTGGAAACATGAGAGCCATCCTAATTGACTGGCTAGTACAGGTTCAGATGAAATTCAGGTTGCTGCAGGAGACCATGTACATGACTGTTTCCATTATTGATCGGTTCATGCAGGTAAGCATATTTCAGTCATTCTATTTATTTATTTATTTAGGTGGTACTGGGGCATTGTACCCAGGGCTTTTGAACTGAGCTACATTCCCAGCCCTTTTTTATTCGAAGACAGTCTAAATTACCCAGGGCAGCCTCAAACTTGGAATCTTTCTTAGAGTGCAGGATTATAGGCATGTATCACCATGCCCAGCTGTAATTCAGTAATTGAGGGTTCTCTATTCCAGGGTCATGACTGAATCATAAGAGACTGTCAACTGTACCCGTGTCGGGAGATAAGTTGTCATTAGTTGAGGCAGGCTATGGAAGTACGTCTCCTTGTCAAGTACTATTATTCACCCAGTGAAAATTGCCATTGCAGAATAGTTGTGTGCCCAAGAAAATGCTGCAGCTGGTTGGAGTCACTGCCATGTTCATTGCAAGCAAATATGAAGAAATGTACCCTCCAGAAATTGGTGACTTTGCTTACGTGACTAACAACACTTACACTAAGCACCAGATCAGACAGATGGAAATGAAGATTCTTAGAGTTTTAAACTTTGGTCTGGGTCGCCCACTCCCCCTGCACTTTCTTCGTAGAGCATCTAAGATTGGAGAGGTAAGGATCTCATGAAAAACCTTTGGAATGGTACAAGTTAGCCTGTGTTAAACGCCTACTTGTGTGGGAAAAGAATAAAGATGGTATTTAGTTTTAGTAAGGTGAGATACTACTGTGATTATTACTATCTGTCATGGGTAATGGCATTTAGAATTTATAGACAGATATTTGTAGTTAAAGACATAGATACTATGGGTCATTGCCAGTGTGAAATTCTCTGAAAGAAGCTTAGTGAATTGTGGGTTTTATTCCAGGTTGATGTTGAGCAACATACTTTGGCCAAATACCTGATGGAACTATCTATGTTGGACTATGATATGGTGCACTTTCCTCCTTCTCAAATTGCAGCAGGAGCTTTTTGCTTAGCACTGAAAATCCTTGATAATGGTGAATGGGTAAGCTCACTTGACTGAATATAGAACTCTTTTCATTAAGGCAAGTCACCACTTACTGAATATGGAATCTACTGAGGGAGTAGTAAAAATAATATTTATGATACATCTGCACAGAAAACTTCCCTTTTTTTTCCCTGCTTTAATCCTTATATGTAACCCTTTGATAATCCTCACAGATATAGATGTAGAAATCTACACAGGTCAAATGACATACAAGAAATTCATTGAGAGTCATTGATGCTGCAGTCTTTCTGCTGTATGCCAGGCACCAACCCATGCTCTAGAATCTCTGAATGAGAAAGTCAGCCTCGAGGGCTAGGAGCCTAGCTTTGGGGCAGACAAGCCAGCAACTGCAATAGTGTGGTAAGATTTGAGCACACGTTTCTACGGAGCATGAGAGAACACCTGGGGAAGGAGACTTCAGCCTCCCTAAATTGCAGTTATCATTAGTCACGTGGAGTCACCCTCCTGCCCCACTCTTGAATAACATTGAGAAATTGTGGAAAACCGTTGTTGATGAGAATTTTTGACTTTTGTATTGTCCTAGACACCAACTCTGCAGCATTACCTGTTGTATACTGAAGAGTCTCTTCTTCCTGTCATGCAGCACCTGGCTAAGAATATAGTCATGGTGAATCATGGGCTTACAAAGCACATGGTGAGTCAAATTATTGACATTTTATGATTTTTGAAAATGAAGATCAAGCCAGCTATAGTGGCACATTCCTGTAATTCCAGCACTCTGGACACTGAGGCAAGACAAAATGCTTGTGATTTAATGAGACCTTTTCTCAAAAAATAAGTTGGGTGTGGTGGCACACACATGTAATCCCAGCACTGGATACTGAGGCAGGAGTATCATTGCTAGTTTGAGATCAGCCTGGGCTACATTATGATTTTTTTTTTTCTTTTTTGAGACAGAGTCTCACTATGCAGTTCAGGCTGGCCTTGAACTCACTTTGTAGCCCAGGCTGGTCTGGAACTTGCCTCAGCCTCTTGTGCTGGAATTACAGGCATGTACCATCATGCTCTGGCCTGGGATAATTATGAGTTCAAGACCAGACTGAACTACATAAGGAGAGCCTGCCTCCTACCCTCCATCCCCACCCCCTCCTACAAAAAAACAAAACAAACCCAAAAAAACCATAAACACTGGAGATGTGGTTCAGTGCAAAGGCCCTGGGTTCAATCACTACTGCTGGGGGGTGGGTTCAGATGTTATGCACATGCATACTTTTTTTTTAAAGTGCTGTATACATGGTTGGCATTGAGTTTGCTTATTAGTTTTTTGGTTTTTGTTTTGACTGGACCTCACTATGTTGCCCAGACTGGCCCACAATGTCTAGATTCAAATTATCCTCCTGTCTCAGCCTCAGAACCTAATAGGGATTACAGGCCACTCCGCAATGCCTACCTTTGATGTTGGAACAGGGCAGGACATTTTGATTAGTGCCTGTAGCTCAGTAGTAAAGGGTTTGCCTCGAGTCTGAGACAACACCTTGGGTTTGGGCAATTGCAGCATTGGGGTTTTGGTTTTGGTGTTTGGTTTTGGGGTTTTGGTTGGTGTTGAATCCAGAGGCCTCTACCATGGAGCTGCATCCCCAGTGAGGATGTGTTAAATGAGTATCGTTTAAAACTCACAAGCTCCATGAGGACCATCAGTCTTACAGGTTTTGTTGCTAGTTGTGGGGGTTTCTTCCTTCATGGATTACTGTTGTCTTTTTTTTTTTTTTTCTTCCAGACTATCAAGAACAAGTATGCCACATCGAAACACGCTAAGATCAGCACTCTCCCGCAGCTACACTGTGTATTAGTTGAAGATTTGGCCAAGGCTGTAGCAAAGGTGTAACTTGTAAACTTCAGAACTCTATCCACAAATAAAATTGGCACCATGTGCCACTTGTACATACTATACTGCATTGCGAGACTTTAATAAAGATTGTGGGGGCCTTTTTATTTTTCATACTTTAACTGGTTTGAACATGGTTAGTTCCTGTTCTAGGGTAACCTAAACACTGACTTTAAAGGATGGTGGGAATATGCTTGAAAACTACTTTTAGTTTTCCAGGAGATTTAACTAGTGTATGACCATTGCCTGTATGTCTGTCTGTCTACTTGGTTCTTCTTTTGTGTACCTGGCTTTTAGTGTGAGGTAGTGAAGATGATACCTAAAGCTGTTCCTTTTGTAGGGGCTCCTGCCCCTAAACTGTTGCAGCACCTGGGGGGATCTCCTGCCTCATCTCATTTAAGTTCCCTGTCTGCCACTTCTCCCTAGTCCTCCCTCCACTCTTCTGTTTCTTCTGGTGGCTGCTGCCCTGATTCTAAACAAATTACGTCAAACAGTATTTCTCCATTTCTCAACTTTAGTATCTTGAAAGCTTTTTTTCACTTTTAAAATTTATAACTTTATGTTTGAAGTGTAGTTTTCATTGTGCTTGTTTTTATTAAGAAAATAAAACATATTGCTCAAAACAAATACTAAAGAACTGTTTAAGTTAATATAACCCTCAATCCCTTCCACCTCAGGAATATCAGAAGTTTCCCGTCCCATATAGCTATGGGTACACACATTAATTTTAAGGGTGTGTGTGTGCGCGCGCGCATCTATCTTTTTGAGATAGGGTTTCAAAATGCAGTTCAGGCTGGCCTTGAACTTGCAGCAATCCTCTTACCTCGGCCTCTTTTTTTTTTTTTTTTTTAATTTTATTTTAAAAGGGGGTAAAATTAAACAGAACAGAACAGGACATAAGAAAGCATGAATTTCAAAGCTAGACAACCAGAGATCTTCACCACCTGTCATATTGTCTCTTGTTTTCTTCCAAATGGTTGTCCTTATCTTTGCATATGGGGAGTTCATACTAAATAACATAGCCAATCTTTTCACAAGATGTGTAGTTCACTGGCTCCCACTTGCTAAGGGAGGGGGGAACACAGGGCGGGGTGAGATGTCTGATTCTCAGCCCACATGCTGGCAGGCTCACAGCTGCCCCCCAGAGAGGGGAGGAGCTCCTTGTTCTCCCCGCACCCCAAGTCAACCGCCTGGTGCAGGTTCCGAGGCACCAGGGTCTCTCCCCTGCAGGCCCCTGAAGTCTGCTATACTAGCCTGCTATTTCTTTCTGATGAATTGACCATTCCATTTCCAAAGTTCTGAAATGGCCAACAAACCACAGAAAGAATTCTCTTTAGGCTCCTGTTTGAAACCAGCAGCTACAGCAATCTGCTGGCCTTGCTTCAGGGCCACTGCCTCAACCTCTTAAGTATTGGGATTAAAGGTGTATACCATAAATGGAGATTTTTTAATGTATTCTAAACATAGGTGCTCTCCTATATCTGTAAATAATATTACATAATAAGGATGTGGTATAATGTCATACAGTTCCCACTGACCTTCACAGTGTATTTTCTCCATCCTTGCAGAAAGTGCTATTCAATCTTTTTTTTCCTGGCTTTTTTTTTTCTTTCTTTTTCTTTTTTGGTACTGGGAATCAAAACTCAGTGCGTGCCAGGCAGGCACTTGACAACTGAGCTAAATCCCTGGCCCTCAAGCATTATTTTAATACCATGCTTTTCTTGCATATATGGTACATTTCACAGAGTATGTAGAATGTGAGGTCTAACAGCCAGATAACATTTACAGCATACAAAAAAACCCCAATTGTCTTTGCTTCCTTGTTACAACTGAAGCTAGTAAATCTTTAATTTTTGTGGGTCCATCTGACAAAAGATACCTCGTTTGGTGTTTTATTTTACACTTACGACAAGCTGAATGTTCCATGTCTTTGTCGGTGTGGAAGACTTAACTAATTTAGTTTGTCATTTGCCCTTCATTCATTCTGGTTTGGTTCTGTTTTGAAATGGTTTCACTATGCAGTTTAGGCTGACCTTGAACTCACTTTGTAGCCCAGGCTGGCATCACACAGTGATCCTCCTGCCTCAGTCTCCTGAGTGCTGGAATTATAGATGTGGGAACTACCACACCCACCTCTTTTATTTTTACTGGGAATTAAACCCAGGGCCTTGGGCATACAAGGTAAGAGCTCTACCATATAGTTTCTCATACAAGAAACCACGCAATATTTAACCTTGTGTGTCTAATTTATTTCACTTAATGTAGAGTCAGATGCCTTCATTTTCCCTCAAATGGCCCCATATATCCTTGATAATAGAGTGGTACTCCATTGGGTATAAATACTACATTTTCTTTCCATTATCCATTCATCTGTGCTCATTAACATGTAGGCTGTTTCCAAGATTTAGCTATGATGGGCCTCTAAATTTTTGAGTTCTAAATATGTTTTGGATATTAGTCCTCTGTCCAGGGATAATAACAGAAATTTTTTACCATTCTGTAAGTTGTACTGCTATAAAAATGGATACACATCTACCATTGTAATATGGCATCTTTAAATCTGAATAAACCTAGAGGAGATTAGCTAGATCAAAAAAAAATCTGTTTTAATAACCTTTATGCTGATTGCCTTACAATTGTACTAGTTTCCATTCCCACCAACATTGTACCACTGAGCCCATCCCCAGCCCTCAGTTGTTGATTTTTAGTACTTTTTCTTATACATTTGGGGTTCTGCAAAGCAAATCCTTGCCTATGCTTATGTCTTTAATAGTTTTTATCTTTCAGCAGATTGTTCCCATTTTAATATTTAGAACTTTATTCTAGTTTGATTTTAGCTTAGTTACATAGTGACAGACATGGGTCTAGACTTAAATCTTTTGCATGTACATAGCCATTTTTCCTAGCACTATTTGTAAAAGATGCTCTTTCCTCCAGTGTGGGATTTTGGCCCTTTTGTCAAAGATCAGGTGACTGAATGTGCCTGGGGTTGTTTCTGTATTGTTTATTCTGTTCCATAGAGCTACATGACATTTTGTCTCAATGCCATGCTGTTTTTATCACTGTAGCTTTGTAGTATAACTTGAAATCCAGGATTATAATGCCTCCTACTTTGCTCTTGTTGCCCAGGATTGCTTTTGCTCTTTGGACTGTCGTCTGGTTTTATATGAATTTTAGGATTGTTTTTTCTAATTCTGTGAGGAATGTTGTTGGTATGATTGGGACTGCACTAAATCTATACAATAGTTTTGAAAATATGGCCATTTTGACAATATTGGTTCTGCCAATCAAGGAACAGGGGTTATCTTTCCATTTTCTGATGTCATCTTCTAGTTCCTTTTTCACAGAACTATAGTTTTATTTTTGTTTTTTGTTTTTTTTTTTTTTTGGTTTTTTTTTGTTTGTTTTGAGACAGTGTAGTTCACACTGGCTTTGAGTTCACTAGGTAGCCCAGGCTTGCCTTGGACTCTCATTATCCTCCTGCCTCAGCTTCCTAAATGCTAGGATTATAGGTGTGTGCCACCACACCTGGCAGAACTATAGTTATTGTTATAGAGGTGTTTTAGTTACTTTTCTCATTGCTTAAACAAAATACCTAACATCCACAAATTAGAGCAGAGAAGGTTTATTTAGCTCACACTTTATAGAAGTTTCAGTCCATAGTTAGCTGGTTCTAACACAAGGCAGAATGGCAGAGGAGCATCCTAGAGGAGAAACAGTACATGGCAGGGCAGCAGAGAAGCCAGCAGCAGCAGTCTTGCCTCCCCTCTCCCTTTTATATTATATCCGGGCTATAAGCCTATTGACTGGTGCCACCCACACCCAGAATAGATAGGGCTTTCATTATTTACACCCAGAGCTATGCTAATTCCCACATATCAATCCAACCTTAATCCCAATATCACATGCTCTATATCCAGCCAGCTCCAAAAAGTCCCACCTATGAATGCACAAGGCTTTGCGGGGACATCCAGACATGAGGCCTATTACTTCTTTGTTAGATTGATTCTTGTCTAAATTTTTTTTTTATTTGAGACAGTTTCACTATGCAGTTCAGGCTGGCCTTAAACTCACTTTGTAGCTCAGGCTAGCCTCAAACTCACAGCAATGCTCCTGCCTTAGCCTCTCAAGTGCTGGGATTACAGACACTGGCCACCATGCCTGGCTTGTTTAATTTTTCTTGATGCTATTGTGAATGGTATTGTTTTCCTAATTTCTTTCTCAGTGGGTTCATTATTGGTATATAGGAATGCTACTATTTTGTAGTTGATTTTGTATCCTGCTACCTTGCTAAATTTATTAGTCCTAGGAATCTTTTGGTGGATTTTTTGAGGGTCTTCTGTATAAAGGATTGTCATCTGTGAATAAGGATATTTTGACTTTTTTCTTATACATATCCTTTTTATTTTTTTGTCCTGGCTGATTGCTCTGGCTAAAGTTTCAAGTACTATATTGCAAAAGAGGGGTGATAGTGGGCCTCCTTTGTCTTATTCCTGATTTTAGAGGAAAAGCTTTCAGTTTTCTCCAATTTAATATGGCATTGGAGGTCAGGGATTTAACTCAGCAGCATAAGCACCTGCCTAGCAAGCACGAGGTTGTGAGTTCGATCTCTGGTACAAAAAAAAAGCATGGAGTTGGATACCAGGTCTTGTAGTGTACTCTTGTAATGCCAGGTCTCAGGAGGCTAAGGCAGAATGATCATGAGTTCAGAGTTAACCTTGGTTCCATAGTAACCAGCTTGAGCTGGTCCTGAACCTGAGATAGTGAGACCCTATCTCAAACAAAAGAAAGAAAAATTACATGTGTACTAAACATGTCAGAATTGTTTCTTGTTGATATTCCTTTTAAAAATACAATATAGACCTATAGGAAGATGGCGGATTGATAGGTAGCAGGGTAGAGAGCCTCTCTGAGAGAAATAACTCAGACGATAGGATTTAATACCATGGAGAAGAACAGATGAAAGGAGAGGGATTCTCACAACACAGGAAGAAACAGGAAAAAGAAAAAAAAAAAAGAAAAAACATAGATGGAAGGCTGGAGCTAGATGTGCTCTCCCAGAGCCAGTCCTGCGCTGTGCTGGGTGCCTTGGAGTTGAACGACTACGGTCATGCTGAAGTCGCGGTCCTGCCAAAATTGGGGGTTGGTGAGCCCAAGGCCCTTGGCAGGAGGATGTGCTGCAACGGAGAGCAGAACCTGCTTGGAGAGCTGCACTGACCCCCAGTGAGTGCTCGGAATTTGGTCTGCAGGGGGAGGTGACCGGCTGGACGACATATTGGAGTTGGGCAGGATGGGCCTGAACCCAGAACCATAGTGGCATCAGTCGGCTGCTCCTGGCCCAAAGCGGATTGGTGGGATCTGCTTGGACTGGGTGACAACCCTGGTTGGGACCTAATAGCCAGGGATGAAACTGTCCCAAACCTGTGACATCTGCACAGCACAGACTAACATAGTGAAGGCACTTGCTGGTTGATGGCTCGGGGGAGAGAAGCCAGCCCACATCACCCCTGTGTGTACCTCACAGATCAACATCAAACTGGAGAGGGCAGCAAACCCCTAGCCAGCACACTTCAGAAAAACCATAAGCAATACAGAAAGGACCTGAGACCTCCACCATACACCTGTCTGAAAGAAACCAGAAACATGACAAGAGAAAGAAACAAGAAAAAGCCTCCAACTGCTGACCCAGGGAAAATAAGTTCAGGAGAGGCAAATACAAAAGAGATCGAGGGCAGCAAACATGCAATATTGGACACAGCATCAGCCAACATAAAGAAATATCTTCATGACATCATAGACAAACTTAAAACTGAAATTCTAATTCAAGTGAAGCAAGATATAAGAAGATTAATAAAAGAAACGCTAAGCACCTCTCAAAAAGACACAGATGGAAGAATGGAGGAACCCAGAAAAAGGAAAGAAACCTTTGATGAAGAATATTAAAAAAATCTAGAATACATGAAACAGATTCAAAGAGATTACCAGGGAATTAAAAACTCCATTGAAAGCTGGCAAGATTGCTTGACAGAAACTAAAGTCAGACTTTCAAAACTTGAAGATAGATTTGCAATATGTGATGCAAAAGGAAAGCTCACTTAAAAATAACAAGGAACCAGGAAGTAACATTACAAAGGCTAGAAGATGACAAGAGGATCTATAACTTAAGAATAAAAAATGTGAGCAAAGAAGCAGGGGTAAATGCAAATGAAATACAAAGGCTATTCACACAAATAATTAAGGAAAACTTCCCAAGCATAAGAAAAGGAAATGATATTCATATATATGAGGCACACAGAACTCCAGCTAGCTAAAACCAAAACAGATCTACACCCAAACATATAATAATCAAGATCCCAGAAAGTCATCACAAGAACAGAATATTAAAAGCTGTCAGAGAAAAGAAACAGATCACCTATAAAGGAAAACCCATCAAAATCACAACAGACTTCTTAACACAAACCATCAAATCAAAAAGAGCTTGGAGCAAAGTATTCCAAACCCTGAAAGAAAATAACCTCCAGTCCATATTGATGTACTCTGCAAAACTCTCTCAGAATTAATGGAGAAACAAGATGCTTCCATGACAAAGAGGAACTGGGGGAGTTCTTGACCACCAATCCAACCCTACAAAAAATACTGAAGAACATTCTAAAGAGAGAGGAAAAAAAAAAACACCAGGATTCCAGGAACAGTGGCAAAAAGGCCTCAATGAATGGAGCAGACAGTGGAATGAAGGAGAAAAGTAGACAACCAACAGCAGAAAAATAGCATAGCAGAAATGAGGCAGAGAAGATTGGCTGTAATCTCTAACACAGATGGCCCCGATACACTAACAAAAAGAAACACAGAGTAGATCAGGAGATAGAGTCCATTAAGATGTTCTGAATAGGAAATATAATTCACCTGAAAGTGGGTTAATGAACTGAAAGTCAAAGATGAGAAAACAATGCTCTATGTGACAGGGAACCAGAGAGAAATAGGGACAGCTCGTCCAGCAGCTGCAGATAGGTTGGAAACTCATGACACTTTTGTGCAGTGGAGAACTACTCAGCTATAAGGAAGGAAAACCTTGAGGCTTTAGTAGGTAAAGAAATACAGTTCAAGATCAATCTCAGGGGTAAAAAGGTTCAGAACCACTTAGGTAGATAGTGGGTTTCTCCCCTAATCTAAAAACTAAAGGAGTTAGTGGGACCCAAAATGTACAAAGCACCCTGTAAAAATGAAAGGGGAAGAATTGTCCAAAAAAGGAAGGGAGAGGACATTGTTAATAGTGTATCAGGATTTAAAATCCTCATTATTCTTATCACTCTGTTTAGTTTGATTTTATTCTGTTGCAGTCTGTCTATTCATACTAGATTTGAGGGCACAGACAGCTATCCCAAAAATAGCAGGATATATTACAGTAACTATCCTTAATTTCCTATTAACTTAAACTGAAGCCCTGTGTTACTTATACTGTCTGACTATGACTGATATTATTTGAATCTGGTTTGTTAGATCGTGGTTTTGTCTTGGCTTATTTTATTTGAATCTGGTATGCTTGATAGTATCAAGTCCGAGAGTAGAGGCAACTACTCTGAAGATGACAAGATTCAATAGGATACCCATTCTGGTTTGATTATTAACTGCTTTTGAAGTCCTATACTGTCTCCAATGTTTTGTTTTTATTAATATTGCTATGTACTGCTATGTTCAATTATACTATACCTAATGATATAAACAATTATATTGAAAATAACAAGAGACATCATAGTAACTACTGTAGATCACCTAGTATTGTGGTTTTATATGTTTTTCTCATTTTGTGTTTTTCTAGGAATTTGTTTTGTTGTCTTGTTTTGATTTGTTTTTCCCTCTAATACAGAAAGGATAGGTATACATGTAGCGACTCATGCATGCATAGACCTTCTAAATAGTTTACGAGAATTGATTATATAATGCACAATGTAATGAATAGATACTTTGAAGAAAAAGAGACACTAAGATACCCAGTGCTAATTCTGTAGCATCATGATATAAAATCTAGCAATATTATTACTCTCTGTTCAGAATGATATTAGTCTGTTTTCTTTTGTTTAATTTCAACATATGTAAAGGTATGGATAGCTATTTTGAAAAGAATGAGAAACACTGTGCCAGCCATTGTTGACTTCCCTATTGTCTGGTCTTAAAGACCTGAAATGCCTTCATCATCCTGTTCTGATCAGTTTAATACTATTTTGTTTGGTATGAATTCACTGTGTGTGAAGATATGGACAACTATTTGGAAGAAAACAAGAGACAATATGATAGACAGTGAAGGTCTCCAGTGGTCTTGATTTGAAATCTGTGTTTCTTAAATTGTGTTCTTATGATCTGTTTTGTTATGTTTAATTTTGCCCTCTTTAAAATAAAAAATACAATATAACAACTATTTGCATAACATTTACATTGTATAAGGTACTAGAAGGATACAGAAGGACGCACACAGGCTATATGCAAATACTATGCCTTTTATATAAGAACTTGAGCATCCATAGATTTTGCTATCACCAGAAAGGGGACCTGAAACCAGTCCCCAAAGAGAACTGAGGTAGGACTATATCTTTTTCTTTTTTTCCCCAATTTTTTGCCAGTCATCTTAATGTCGTTAGTTTTAAACTTTACTGGAAGTCACATGTGGTGGTATATGCATGTAATTCCAACCTTCATGAGGTTGAGGCAGGAATCCTGCAAGTTCCAGAACCACTTGAGCTGCATAGTGAGTTCAAGTCCAGCCTGAACTACACAGTGAGGCCCTGACTCACAAACCAAACAAAACAACGATAACAAAACACTGGGTCTCATCCTATAAAAAGATGCCCTTTTGAAACTTCCTGGTTTTATTTATGGGAACCACTTGATTGCCTTCTGTAAATATTCCATGGACAGAAGAGATTTTATTTTTTCACGGAGAGTTCTGCTAATTTAGAGATGATTTTTTGTTGTTGTTGTTGAGACAGGGCCTCACTATGTAGTTCAAGATGCTTTGTACTGTATAGCTCAGGTTGGCCTCAAACACACAGCAATCCTCTTGCCATAGCCTCCTGAGTGCTAGGATTAAAATGTGTACCACCACACCTGTCTCGATGAGTCTTAGGCTATAGATACGTGTATATACAAAGTATGTCGTGTATGGGGGAACGATTATATACGTATTTGTGTATACTTCTCCCTTTTTTATTTTTCCCAGAGCTACTTGAATGTAAGTTTCAGGAGTCAAGGTGATTTAACCTTAAAATATTTTGACATGCATCTCCAAGAATTAAAGACATTCTTTAAAAAGCTACAATTATATATAGTCTAAAGTATTCAATCATTACAAACATATCTTAGGGCTTTCTTCCTTTTCTTCATTTATTTGTTTTGTTTTGGGTTTTTTTTCCAGGGTTTTCTTTTTTCAACCCAAGGTTTAGTCAAAGTGTATTTGTTTTCCCGTATAGAACAACTGCCCTGTATTTTGTTTTTCAGCACAGGGACATGTTGTCCAGGTCAGCTGTCTGATACAATGTCCCTTTTTTGAATTTCTTGTCTGATAATTTCTTTAAAGTTCAGATTGTATATCTTGACAAGAACAGGCGACCTACATGATGTGGGAGTCCTGCGTCATACCATCACATTCCTGATGATACCAAGCTTGGCCGTTTAGTTACAGCTGTAACTACCAGCTATAACTGCTATGAAGGTGCTGGTCTCATTTTGGTTTTATCCTCTTTTAATGATATTTTCCTGATTCACTTATCTCACTGTGTTTTGTAACCCCTTTTATATTTATCACAGGATATTCTAAAGAATAGCTTCCTATCTCTATAGTCTGGTTTACTACAGATTCAGTGTCTATGTGTGTTTGGTTTTTGTCTGTTTCTAAGTGCTGTGATCCATTACCTGGATTCTCAAAGTTCTATCTCAAATCAGCAAGAGCAAATTTTATCTGAGAACTTTTCAGAAGTGCAAATCATGAAGACAACAATATGCATTGTTACCCCCTAATTACTGTTTTTTAAAATTTTATTTTTTTCTCTTTAAAATCAAATAGACTTTAAAAGAAACACAAATCAGCATTTTAGAGGCACCTAGAAAATGTTATTTTTTTATTTTTTATTTTTAGAAAATGTTTTTTTTTTTTTTTTTTTTTTTTTTTTTTTTTTT
>PVJX010022338.1:0-30572 GCA_004027295.1 Dolichotis patagonum
GCACTTTACAATAAGACAATCAGAAATTAACAGTAGCTATCAAAATATCTCTTTCTCTGCTATAGTTGAGCATAGTTTCAAATACAATAATATCAAACATACCAAAATAGTATAAAACCATTCAAAAGAATGAAAGAATTATAGGGCATTCTGAACCAAATAACAGAGAATGATCAATGGCTACTATAATATGTCATTTTCACTAAAAAATTTGTTTATACTATCACATATATTAAAATCACAATAAGACACAACATGATAGAACTGATGGTAACAGCAGAGTAGAAGCATGGTAGGACTTCTAAGCAAGATGATATTAAATCAGCAATGGCTGCCATAATGTTTTGTTTTCTTCAACACAGCTGTTCATACCATCACACATAATAAAGTCAAACAAAAAAGAATAAAACCATTCCAACTGATGAATGAAAACACTGAAAGGCTTCAAAGCAATGAAATGGGAAATCATGATTACTATAAAATCTTATATACTCTTACCAATGCTCATACTAGGGAGACTATACGGTATTTACACATGTGAGTTAGGTTTATTTCACTTATGAGTATGATCTCAAGTTGTGTCCATTTATTTGTAAATATCTCAATGTGATCATTATTTATAGTTGTGTAGTACTGCATTGTATAAAAATACCACAACTTTTTTTTATCCATTCCTCAGTTGATGGGCACTTAGGTTGTTTCCAAGATCTGGCTATTACAAATTGTGCTGCTATAAACATGGGTGCACATATATCACTGTGGTATGATGTTTTCAGTTCTTCTGGGAACATGCCTAGAAGTGGAATAGCTGGGTCAAATGGGACCTCCAAACCCACCTTTTTGAGGAATCTCCAGACTGACCTCCACAGTGGTTGCACCAGTCTACACTCCCACCAACCGTGTAGAAGAGTTCCTTTTTCCCCACAGCCTCTCTGGCATTTGTTGTTGATTGCAATTAAACCACATCTTCCCTACTATTCAGTATTCATTTTGCTTCACTTGGCTCAGTCAGTGGTGTTATGGTTTAAATATGAAGACTGTGGTATTGAGGGCTTGATCCGCAAGGCAGCAATGTTGAGAGGTGGGCCCTAGAGAAGTAATTGGATTACAAGAGCACAGGAATTCAATGGATTGATCCATTGCTAAATCCATAGGTGAATGGGATAGTAGAAGGCAGGACCCAGCTGGAGGAAGTAGGTCACTGGAGGTATCCCTTTGAGGGTTTTCCTTTTTCCTATATGATTTATCTCCTACTATCCCTTCTCTCTCCGCTTCCTGGCAGCCATGAGGCAAAGAGTGGCCTCCACCATCATGGTTCTGCCTTGTAGCCAGCTGACCATGGACTGGAACTTCTGAAGCCATAAGCCTAATAAAACCGCTCTTCTTTTAAGTTTCAGTTGTGAGGTTTTCGGTCCCAGTAGTGGGAAGGTGACCAATATGAGTGATAGGACTGGGATGTGTTTGTGGTCTTCACTTACATTGTCTTGTTATCCTGATCACCATTTCACGTATTAATGAAGTAAGCCTGTTTTCTGCTTTTTAAAAGATGTTGTTTTGTCTATATTTATATTATTTCATTTATCTTTCTCTTTTTGATATAAAGAAACTTTTGAAATATCTTAGATACTCACCTATTATAAAAGTGTTACCGATATCTTCTTTCAGTTGGCTTTTTTTCTTCCCAGGTTGTGATGCCTTTTATAAACTGCTATTAATTTTAATGTAGTTCAATTTATGACTTCTTACTTATGGCTTATGCATTTGTGATTTAAAATAATATTTTCCCTACCCAGGGAAGGATTATACTATATTCTCTTATATAGTTTCTTATCATTCTGTTTCTTATTTTTACATATTTATCAATAAGGAATTTTTAAAGATATGATAACTGAAGTTTCTTTCTTTTTCCATTGATTACAAATTGATGAGGCAAGTCTTTGGCGAATATCTGCAAGGTTGCTTCTATAATACAGCAATCTTCTCTACATGTATCAGTGTGTTGCTGGATCAATATGCTGTTTCTTTTGCAATGATGAAATTGCCCATCTGTGAACCAATGGTTTTAATTAATTGATCATAGAGTGTATTTAATGTTTCCTTAATGTGTTTCTCCATATACTTTCTTGTGTATTTTTAAATTTATTTGCTAGTAGTTATTTTTTGTTGTTATAACAGCAAATGTAATACTGGGCAGATTAAAAGGAAAGAAAATTTATTTCTCACAGCGTGGAACTCCAAGGTTGAGTGACCACATCTGCAGAGGGCTTTTCAGTCAGTTGGAACTTCCTGTGGGGTCACAAGGCACCGCAGGACATCACATGGACAAGTGGAACAGGTGTGCAACAGAGAGCTTGCATTTACACCAAAGCCACTCCTTTGGTAAATCATTAACTCCTTACTCCGTGAATGCATGAATGGCTTATTGGGCTTATCCAAGGCAAAGCCTCCGTGACCCTATCCATCTCTTAAAATTCCCACCTGTAAGTACCATTCACATATAATGGAATTAGGGTTCCAACTCATGAATTTTTCAGGGTAAGCATTTGAACTATATCAACTCGATACTATTTAATTCATTTAAAAATAGTAACATAAATTTTTTTGTCTGGTTCTCATGACCTTGAATATAACATGCATTTTTACATTTGTATTGTGTTAGGCTAACTTCATGGATTTGCATACTTGTTCAGTGATTGCTGTGATGGTTTGCTTTTGGATGCCCTCCCATCTCATTCAGTCTTGATGATAGCTGAGTCTAGTATTTGTGATTGGTTCATTGTCTGGTGCTAGAATTGGCAATGTGAGTGCTGCACCCGCCCAGAGGTGCAGAGCTGGAATGCAATGTAAGGGAAGGAAGGAGGCATGCTTCTCCCTTTTTGCCCCTTTTGTTCTTGTAGCTTGAAGCCACCAATGAATAGTTGCCCCTCAGCCATGCCACCCTAGCTTGGAGCCAGCTGAGTATGGACTGAAACCTCCAAAAATCTGTAAGCTGAAGAAACCTTTCCTTCCATAATTTTGAGTGTCAGGGATTTTGTCTCAACAATAAGAAAAAAAGTAACCAAAACAATTGGTCTGTGAATTATTTTGAGTTCTCCGTGCTTTTCATCTGTAGACCATGATAGTTTCTCTTTGCAATTATTTATCCTTTTTACTTATGCATGAGTTCATTTTATGTGGCATAGATTGTACTCTTTAGTTCAGACTAAACTAGAAAGGTTTCTTCATTTGCACTTGTTATGAATATAGATATGAAGTAGTTTATTATGCAAAGACCCAATTTTAATAAGGATCTGTATCATGAAGTAGTATCATATTAAAGTTTAACAAACTCACTTTAAGGAGACATGTTTCTTAAAAACAGAAAGTTTGCGACCCTTTGTGGATAACGACTTTGATGTGCAACACTGTGAGTTCTTTCTGGTCCTCATGAACGTTAAAAAATATAAAAGCCCGATAGAAGGTATTATGAAAATATAGAAAAGCAAGTCAGGAATAAATCTATAAAATATGGTGCATTTCATAATATAGTAGTGTATCAGCATATATCACTAATTTAGTACTAAATTA
The DNA here is from genome assembly GCA_004027295.1 of Dolichotis patagonum. Taxonomy (NCBI): domain Eukaryota; kingdom Metazoa; phylum Chordata; class Mammalia; order Rodentia; family Caviidae; genus Dolichotis; species Dolichotis patagonum. The sequence goes on from PVJX010022338.1 coordinate 3,568, forward strand.
TAAAGCATGCAGTTTCCATATTATAGTTCAAAAAAACTGAAATTGATTGGCTATGAATAGTAAGATTAAGATACACTGTATGTACTTACCTGACACTGTAAATGTCACTGATTAACATTACTTCATAGAATCACAACTTCTCAAACAGGGAAATTTTAGAATAAATTTGCTAAATTGTAATGCTAGTGCAAAGGTCAAACCAATGGCCTTGCTGTTCCAGAGATTATTTGTTCCCTCATAGCCCCAAGATGACAGTGCATAGAGAGATATGTGTCCTTGGACAGAAACAGTTATCTCTCTATGCTCTAGCAAAGGTTACACTTTCCAGTCAGGGGCCATCAATAGATAGATATTCTCTTATTTACCACAGAGCCACTAATCTGTGTGCATTCTCTAGCATGCCCAGTCCTGCTGCAATGTTTTGATGATGACTATGATTTGTGTAGGGTTATTTCTATGGAAGGAACCCCCTAGTAGCTTTCAGAAAAAACACACAAATCCAGATCAGATGGCCCATCGTGTCCCTTGCTTCATTCCTAGTGATGCTTTAACACTAAGGATGAAGGGATTTGAAAAACTTTGGATCTCTGGGATGAGAACATCATCTCCAAATGGGTTTAGAGCTATTGTACTCTGCCACATGACAATTAAATGGTCAGTATGTCTCTCTTCAGGGTATCTCTCTCATACTTACCAGCTAGTTTAACCTTGTCAGTGTCTGATTCTCCTCAAATATGGCAGGGCCTTCTGAGGAAAAGAGGAGAACTTTGAGCCCAGAGCACTTTGCTCAATTAATTTTGCTAATTAATAATCAGAACTTTTTTTCCATTTCTGTCAGTAAGTGACTTGTTCATTTCCAAGACAGTAGTTCCTGGTTTCCCAAGCCATTGCCTTATGAGGAGTGGAGATTTAGGATTCACACAGTGAAAGACACAGTCCTCTCATGCCTTTTTGAAGCCTGAAAGATGTTTCCATCACGTAGGTTTCTACATGAAAGGCTTCTGACCAATCCCCTGGGAAAGAGGTAACTGTTTACTTTATGCAATAAAAGAATCTGAAGCCCAGAGTTTGTGAACTCTCTTCCTTTTGAAAATTTGAGGTTTTGATTTCATAGTAAAACACCATATTACAGAAAAGAATTGAGTCAAAACATCAATCTCATACATTTTATGAGGTTCTGGGATTTTAATTTTTTAAAAGAATCTGTACATTTGAGTACAGATGCAATTTATCTTCCATACTTTGGTTGGTCAAACCCTTGGATATGCAGAGGGCCAATTCTAATGGTTTAAATGGAAAATATCCACTGCCGGAGAGAATGTGACCTTACCTCTCTTCATTCCACATTTTCAAGGATTTTCTTTATAAAAAAAATTTTCAGTTTAATCAGTGTGTTTTCTCAACAGGAACAAAAAAAGGAGCCATGTTTTGTAGACTAAATGTTCCTCACCTTCTAAGAAAAAAAAACATATGTTACAATCATAAACCCCAAGGTGATATTGTAAGAAGGTGGAAACTTTGATAAGGTCATGAGACCTGAGTCTCTTTGAAAGGATCAGGGTCCTTATAACACAGAACAACATTGAGTGTTGCGGGAAGACCTCTGGGTTCAGAGTTAGAAAAGCAACAGATTCTCACATAGAGACACTATTAGTGAAGGAAAATTTTGTTATAACAGCTCAAAAGCATTCAAAGATAATAAATGGAAAATATATTCTATTGCTTATGAGCAAGTTTTCTGGAGGAAATTAGGGGACTGTGGGTAAAATACTGCATATTGATAATTTCTCCCAAACTCTTTCTTACAAAAGAAAGAAACACACAGAAAACACCCTAAGTTTATGTTTTAAAAGATTTCACCATGAGTGAGTCCTATACTTTATCATTAGCAGATCACGTATTCTGGGTCATGGATCCAAGCATTGGACCAATGTTAATGTCTATCATGTCTTTTCAGCAAAGGTTTAATTTGCTAGGCTTCCTAATAGAAAGAGTGTTTTTATAATATTTATAGAATAATTAAGTATTGCTTATAGAAATCAACATGGGAAATGAGGGTGAGAGATGATAAATGAGTAGAAAGGTAGATAGATAGATAGATAGATAGATAGATGATAGATTTCTTTTTATTTATCCATTATTTTTAGGCACAACCTCAAGGCCCAGCTTTGTGTTTAACTATAGATACTTTAAACATTTTTAACATACTGTATTCTTTTTGTATGTCTGATAGGACTTTCCTTCTTCAAAGTTCTTGGTGAAATTTAATATCCACTATAAGAAGTTAAATGTTGAGATCAGGTTGGACTTTTAAGAGTCAGAATGGTGACTTCATGAATAGATTAGTCCTGGTTAATGGACTCATGGGTCATCTCAAAGGTGGGTCTGCATTGAAAACCATTTGGGTTAGTCACTGGAGTATTCCCGACCTCTCACCAATTGATGTCTGGTGCCATCTTGAATTCTACTGCACCTCTAGATGACTCCTTTGACTGTAGACCTAGCCTATGAGCCAGAACAGACTGGCTTTCTCTATAACTCATCCAGTCAACTGTGTCATTAGTAACAGAAAATGTACTGAGAGTGAAATTAGATCAATTTACCTTAGATTGTGGCTTAAATAAACCTAAAATCTACCTTGTGAGCTTTATAGATTCAGAGATAAGGCTTTTGGAAGGCTTGGAATAATAAAGGTGCTATAGCTTGACTGTTAGTAGTTGGAGCCTGGTTGGGGCATGATCGGGAAGGGTGAAGTTCTTGTCTCTTGTTTACTGAATGCCATGGATAAACAGTTTTCTTCTGCTATGATGACCCAACATGTGTTTTTGCTTCAGAATCAACCAATCATGGACTGAAAATGAAAAGCCAAAGTAAACTTCTCCTCCATTAATTTGTAGATGTTGAGTGTTGTGTCCCCAGAAATGAAAGTGATGTAAACACCTGATAAAGTTTCTATTTCTTTTTTAACATAATGTAGCCTTCTAGAATTCAAGAGTTTTGGACCAGATATCAGTAAGAAAATTTTATAAAGGGTGACATAGTGAATATAATTGGGCTTTTTTTCAGGCAAAATCTTAAGTGTCTTAACTATCCAAGCTATTAGAATAGGAAGGAACCATACACAGTCCAGAAATGGATGTATCTGAGAATTTTCCAAGAATGCGTTTTGGCTAATGCTTTTTAATCCAACTTGGTTCACAGTGATACAAGCTACCACCTTAAACTTCCTCTACACCATCGCAAGACAGGCTTCTTCTCCCTGCACTTCGATAAAAATATCAAATACCACCAACCACCATTTAAAAGCTAAATTGGACTATGCTCAATAATGTCTACTCAACATATATGGTACAATAAGACAAACAAGTCCAAGTTTGGAATGAAGAGATATGGTGACAGATATTGTCTCTGCCTTGACGGGGAGGGTTAATACAACTTGGTTCAGATAATTGTCTCTGAGCATCCACTTTGTTATTTAATGATTGCACGTAAACCTCATTATCCACTTAACAAAAATGGCTATTGATTACCCATTGTGTTTGCTAAACACTAGGGCTACAGAAACAAATATGTTCCCATGTAAGTTGTATTGAAAACACACTCCTATGTATGAGTTTCACAAGGAAGCATTTGGTAAGCGCCTTGGTCCAGTTTCACCTTTATACTAAACTTCTAAAAAAACTGTTATGGGCATATCTCCTATGTTCAGAAGGCACAGGGAGCACTTTGTTCTACATGTCTACATAAGATTTTGAAAATCGCCAAATTATATGTTCAATGTTGGTTTAGCAAAAAGCTTTTTAAAGTTATACTTCAACTTACATATCTAAATTGTGAAATATGTTAACGGCACACACTTTCAATTAACTTAACACTTAGAGTGTGAATCTAAGATGAAATAATAAAGCTGATCACTCTAGTATTCATTTTCCTATGCGACTGTAACTCTGGCATTTAGACCCAGGTAACAGACAATTAAATACCAAAACATCATGACTACCACATGCATTTAAAGCTTAAAATTAACTCACAGAAGATAACTGCAAATGATGATTACATCATCTGTAAATGACTATAATCCAACTTTATAAATATTGATGAACCTGCCAAGTTGGAAATCATCACTACTGTTGAATTTTACTGCATTCTTCATTTGCATTTCCAAAATTGAAATTCTCCTCTGGGTCTTGAGAAAGTTCCATTATTAAACTGCTCCCACACAGGTCACTTATAATAAATCTAAAGGATAAGAAAAGGCACATTTGTGAACAAAAATCACTTATACACATTTAGCTTGGTCTGTCTTTCAAATATGACCCCAAATCTGTCTTTTAACAGAGCCTGTAGATATAGCCTGAGGCAATTATTTCCTAGGAGCACATAGTCATTAGGGAGAACTTTTGTCTATATTAAAATAGCAGTGCGTTTATTGCATATTTGAGAACAGCTCCCAAGAAAATTTGTACCAAGGTGTAATGTGTCCTTAAGTTCTAGGCATCGGAGAAGTTTACAAAACCTAATGTGGTGTCTCACACAAACCTGTTTTTATAGGAAGCAAAGGCATTTGAACAAACTAATATTCCTCTCACTTGATTGTAAAGTTGTATATTTGAGGGCCGTATGGGCCTTGGTTTGTGTTGTGACCAGCTTATATTTTCACGAGTCACACGTAGCATAGAGCATGGGGGGCAGACCATACTTTCCTTACCAATTTACTGGAAAACTAGAGAGCTGGCATTTGAATATTGCTGAAAGATTTTCAGCTCTGTGGTTAGGGAAATGTCACAGGTAGTAACTTTATTTTAAAGATATTGGACAATCACCATGGGTAACTAGCTTTTGTGGAGAGTTACTCCAAGGACAAGAGAAGTGTAACAAAAGGCTTTTCAGTCAATTTTGCAAAAGGGGATGAGAAATCTTTAATGCTATTCTTTGGTAGATCACATATGTCTTCATGTACATATAAATAGACCATGGATTCACATGACCGTCAAAGGAAAGAGCTTCAGATGGACCTGTTCTCACGAAGCTTCAAAGCATCTGTAGATTTTGGATGGACTTGGTCAAAAACTAAAAATTTAACACCTATTTGAAAGAATCTTGGTCAGTGAGTATATATGAGTCAATTTCTGAAAATGTGGGGGCTTATTCCCCCCAACTATCTTATTTTGACTTGTACATGATACAAAGAGCTCTCGGCAGAACTGCAAAAAATTTTCTTCTTCTGATTTTTTTCAATTTTTATTTTTTGCGTGTATTCAAAGTACACAATTATTACATTCCTCATGGGGAGTTGCTACACATACCTAATACATCTTAATGTTTTTCGAATTCTCTTTCCTCCTTACTCCCTCCTCTCATATCTTTGTTCCTTTCCCTTTTGAAAAAGACCTGTCTCTATATATCCTACTAGGTGTGTTTTATTTTGATGTTTATACTCTGGGTTTCTCATATAAAAGGAATCACGTGACATTTAAGCTTGAGTATCTGACTCATTACACTTAAAATGATGGTTTCAAGATGCATTCGTTTTGTTACAAAAAACTCAGGTCTATCTTTTATTTGGGGCAAAATGGTACTTTGTTATATATGAATTTTCTTTATTCATTAATGGGCACATAGATTTACCTATTGAGACTCATATTGCTATAAATATGCATGTGCATGGATCACCATAATATGTTGACTTTAAGTCTTTTGGGAAGATACCTAACAGGGAAATAGTTGGATTGAATGGAATATCTAGTTTTACTTTATTTTGGGGGAATCTCTGTACTGATTTCCATGATAGTTATGCTAGTTTACACTCCTACCAACAATGTAGGAGAGCTCTTCTTTCTCCATATCCTCACCAGCATTTGGCATAATTTGTTTTCTTAATGATTACCATTCTTTCTAAAGTAAGATAAAATGTCAGTGCTGTTTTCATTGAATTTCTAGAAAGGCCAGTGTGATAGTTAACTGTTGTATCGATTTGAATAAGAAATGCCCAACTGATAGTCTTAACATAGTTCTGAATGTGGTGTAAGGAATTTACAAAACATGGAAGGCCCACGCTGGTGTGACACGCACCAATAGGCTTGTAGCCTGAATGGAATGAAAAGGGAAAGGAAGAAGGAAGGCTCACTTCTGTTTCTTCAAAGGAGCTTCTGTCTGCACCTTCACCATGGATGTCTTCTCCTGGCTTCCAGTGCAGACGCTTTGTGCTTCTGACACAAATTCACAGAGGATCCTACAGTGAGCTCTCGGTCTTTCATCTTTAACTGGATCCTTCAGATCCCTGCTACACAGACAGCACTTATGCACACTTCCACACCAGGCTGTGTAAGTGGCCACTGTAAACCTACCTTGTAAAGCCTTATATATGTGTCAATCTTATGTGATGTCTACTTGTCTAGTAAGCACTGACTGATACAGCTAGAAATATTAAAAGGATTCCCTTGCATTTATTGACCATTTATACTTCTCCTAAGAAGTGTGTATTCATTTCAGTTATTCATTTGAGTTTTATAGTTTTGGGAGGCCTATTTTTTTTAGTTCTTTATATATTCTAAATTTTAGTCCTCTGAGGAATAGCTGGCAATTTTTCCCCCATCCTGTAAACTGTTTATTTACCCTGTTGGTTGTTTTCTTTGCTGTACAGAAGCTTTTTACTTTGGTATGATCCCATTTGTGGATTCTTGATATTATTTTTTGTGTACCTGGGATTCTGTACAGGAAATCCTTGTCTATGTCTATGTCTATGTCTTCAATGGTTTTATCTATTTTACCTTCCAACAGATTAAATGTTGCTGTTCTAACATTTGGTTCTTTTATCCATCTTGAATTTAATTGAGTACATGATGAGAGATATGGGGTTAGATTCAGTCTTTTACATGTGGGTAACCAGTTGTCCCAAAACCATTTACTAAAGATGTCATCTTTCCCCTACTGTATGATTCCAGTTTCTTTGTCAAAGGTCACATAGCTTAAGGGTGCCTGCGGTTGTTTTTGCATCCTCTATTTTGATGTCTTGTTCCACAGGTCCATTTTCTGTACTAGCAGCATGCCATTTTAGTCATTGCAGCCACAATCTGAAATCCAAGATTGTGATGCATCTTGCTTTACTTTTGTTGCCCAAGACATGAAAGAATTTTATCCATTAGAAGTGGTAGCAGGATAAACTCAAGATAGTTTGAACCAAAATGCTTAAATGACTGAGGGAAAGAACATCACGTCTTACACAAAAACAAACAAGCAAGAGCACTGGTCTAAATGTGTCCTGGTGTGTGAGAACTCTGGATGATTGTTGAAGCCCACCTAATAATTTTAGGTGGACTACTGGCCTGAGACATAGGTAAGAATGACCTTTGGACTCCAGTAGGGCACTCAGAAATCCTATGTTTGCAGAATGCACAATATCCTGACTGGTCACCTCAATCAGTGTCCACTGTCTGATCCCCAGAAAAAGCAGCTTGTAGGCGCTGGTAAGTTACTTAGCAGGGATCCTCAAATGGTGAGGTTGTTCTTGGTGTAGAATCTTAGATTTGTAGCCTCTCCCCTGGACATCTCTGAGGCATGATCTACAATCACTCAGGATATGAGCCCTTGTTCCTTGCAAGGGGACCCACATGTCAATGGTTCATTGCCGACTTCTCTCCTTCCTCTGTCTCACTTGTCCAAATTCTCCTAGAGAAAAACTGGCCCTCAAAGGATGTGACCCCAAAGCCTCACTATAGAGTAGTCATTGGGGATCACCTGGGGGAGTTAAAAGTGTGTCAATGTGCACCAAGATGAAGAAGTAGAATCCTCTCCATTCAGCACACCAAGGAAGCTATTCACCAAGCACCAACACTACCATTCAAAGGGACACCCAGCCAAGAAAGACTTCCACAGAGATACAGCTGTCAGTTAAACTGGTGATATTCCACACAGTGCGTGTCAATGATTTCCCTTTGGCCCTGAATTCAGTGAGAATGTTGAAGTTTTGCTTCATGTTCCTGCACTGTGGACCCTCATTCTCTCTCTCTCTCTCTCTCTCTCTCTCTCTCTCTCTCTCTCTCTCTCTCTCTCTCTTTCACACCCACACCCACATACACACACACTGCATGTTATCCCTTATTTTGTTTCATGCAATAACAAATACATTTGCAACTGGCATCGGATGCCAAAATCATTATCTGTTGGTGGAAGAGTGATATGCAAACTACTTCTGGTTGAAATATTGTTTTAATTTCCAACTCTGTCGACCAAGCCAAGAAGATCAATTCTCTAGCTGGATTTCAAAGACTCTGTTTTGAGTCACAGTTTTGAATAGTTGGCCAAGCTTATGGTGAAGAAAATATATATGTAAAGAAAACACTCTGAAGCCAGCATTCTGTTTGCCTGGAGGCATTCAGTTCTTGCTAAACTTTAGGAAAATCTTCAGGGAAGCTGATCTACTTGCTAAGATAAGGGTGAGATGCAGTTCAATTTTCTAATCTTGAACTCTGGGAGGCCAGACAGACAGAATCCAAGATTCCTTTCTCTTGGGTCTCCAGCTGAAGCTGTCAGTTACATGAGATTTAAATGATCAAACAAGCTAACAGCAGCAATTATGCATAAACACACACACACACACACACACGTGTGCATGCATAGAAATATATGGCTTGGTTATTAAGAGAATAAGATAATGGCTTGCATATTGGAAGAATAAAACACAATTCAACTTCCAGATTCAGTTTCCTGTGGAGTATAGCAGGAATTATGATGTGACCCCAAAAGGAGACCAGAGAAGTTCATTTTATGGGTGTAAGTATTTAGCAAACATGGTCTAGGTACAGTCAAGGAATGTCAGCAAACAGGTGTTACACTTCATTTGGGGACATATGCTGTGACACCAGGCTACAAGTCTGGATTATAATATCCAACTGAACTTTCTCTGTTTTTTTTAATTGATGGATAAAAATCTGTATAAGTTTGTGATTTGCAACATGACGCTTTGATATCTTCATACATTGGACATGGCTAGGCCAAACTAATGTATACATGCACCACCTCCCAGATTTATTACGTTCTTGTGGTAAGTACGGTTAAAATTTTCCCTCTTAGCAATTGTCAATTATGTCATCTATTGTTATTAATGATGGCCAAAGAGACACACAGCATATCTTTTTCACTTATTCCTTGGCATGACTGAAATTTTGAAATCTTTCACCAAAACCATTCCAATACATCCTCAAACCTAGCCCTGGTCACCCCCATTCTTGTAACTACTCATATGCGTTTGGCTTTTGTTTATTCATTTTTTACATTAAATTTATAAATCAGATTCTGCATGTAGGTGAGCTCTTGCAGTAATTTTTCTTTTGTGTCTGATTTATTTCCATTAGCATGGCATCTTCTGGGTTCATCCACCTTGACTCAAATGAGAGGACCTCACTCTTTTTGACACAGAATAGTATTTTGTTGTGTACATGCACCAAATTTTGTTTATCAGTTCATGTGTCAGCTCACGCTTGTTACTTTTCTACCTTTTTCATTTTTTGTAGTGCCAAAATGCATGTGGAAAGTGGTACTACGGCTAAACCCAGGACATTTGCTCTGAGCTGCAGCTTCCGTCCTTTGGTTTTTAACTTTGAGGCAAGTCTTGGCGAATTGCTAAGTTGTCTAGGCTGGGGTTGAAAGAGCAACACTCCTGCTTCAGCCTCTTGAAGCTCTGGCATAATAGGCATGTTTCACCATGCCAGACTAGATGCCTTTGCACTGTGCTGATTTCATATCCTTTAGATGCACACCCAGCAGACGGGTTGCTGGTGCAATTCCAAAATAATGGGCCTCACTTTCATTGATCTGAGGAACTTTCATACTGTTTTCCATAACTGCTGCACTACTTTACGATCCCTTTTACAATGCACCACGACTCCGTATACTTTCAGTGTTTACTAATGCTTGTTACCTATAGTTTACCTTTTTTAATAAAACAGTTTTTGTAGTGTTAAACTGAAGTCACATTCTAACGCTGAACAAGATACCAGCCTTTTTGATTTTTTGAGACATGTTCTCATTAAGTTACTGAATTGCCCAGTCAGGGCTCAATTCTGCTACCCGCTTGCCTCAAACTCTCAGAGTGCTGGGATTACAGATGTATGACACATAGCTGGCTATTATTTATCTATATGTTTTTGCTTGAACTCATAAATTGTCAAATCCCCATACACAGGAAAGAATCAATGGAGAGACAGTTATTAAAGGAAAAATTACAGTATGTGTGTATGTGTGTACATGTGTGTATATGTGTGTGTGTGTGTGTGTGTGTGTGTGATTTTTGTGATTTCACTTGGTAGCTTTCTCTAATACCTGATCACTCCACTGTATGTGCACTTTATTTTATTTGGTTTTAGTGACATAACACAAAACAACTGATCTCATCCTCCTAAGCAAAGGGAACAATAAAACACAAAAATAATGAACATGTCCTTCTGTCCTTTCTTTAACTGAGGGGGTCACTGAGGAGACCTCATCTCACAGCAATACATATTTTTAAAAAACATTCTTTAGAAACCAGTGGATTTATTTTGTTAACACCAATGCTGTTTATTCCAATGTAGTCCGCAATAACACACAATGCCCTTATGAATCTGTTGAAATGGAGTTTTTCCAAATGGAGTGAAATTAACTATTTTTAATCTTAAAAGTTTATGGTTGACAATTTGCAAACACACTTCACGTGATTTTATTGAAAGGAAATTAGATGCTTGAGCTGAATCAATGTTCAGTTTCATCGTTCCTAACAGGCAGGTGCTTCAGTCAGTTGCCCTTTTACCTTCATTTGTCACCAAGAGTTTCTGATATTGCAGATTCTCTAGATGGTTCCATTCCTATCGCTTCCTGGAAGACATACAGACACCATACCAGTTCATCTCAGTGAGCTCTCTGATGACGCTCTGCGTTACCATCAGAATTCAAAACCACCTAAACAACAACCAGGACGGCGTCTGGATGTGGCATATGTGACTCGGAATTTGTGTGAATGATTTTAGACACCTAGAGCACTTCATTAAAAAGACGTTCTTATCCAGAGGCAATTCCACGACACAGACTCCAGGACATAAAGTGATAAGCGTTAGCAAAGTTCATTATCCTCCAACTCCGACTGTTAAAGAAGAAATAGCTGACTTAACACTGGGCTTATCAATTATTCATCTTTCTCTGGACACTGCGAGATTGCCTAATTTGCAGGCACTCAAATATGATTGCAAAAACTGTTTGTCTCTCCTTCTGGACATTCTTTTCATAGCCAAACACCTGCTTAACAACGATCAATTTTATAGAAAAGAAATAGTGACTTTAACACGAAGTATTGGATATTCTTTTACTACCTTTTATGACCCAGAATCTTTTCATTAATAGTTCATAACTTTTATTGTCAAGGCCTCCTTTGTAATCTCTAACCTAACCCGACCTTGCTGGCATTTAAATGCATTTACTCTTGCTCCAAGATGATTAGGAAGCGTTGGCTGGAGTTCTCTTCCGCGTAACCCTTTGCTAATTTACTGACAATTGCAATATCATCCTTCAGGATACATAGCTTGAACATTCTCTGCCGTTTTTCCTTCCATCTCTTACCATTCTTGTCTATGTCATTTTAAATAGAGCAATGTATAAGACCAGGGCTAAATTGGCTGTGACATCTCTTGCAAAATCTTCTGTGTTTTAATCTCACCTTTCCCTCTTCTCTGGAAAGGGAACCTGACAAAGCACCAATCCCATAGCCTACATACCCATTGTGTGACTGGTATACAATGCGTTCCAGCTAGTAAACCCCAGGCAAGCCACCCACCCCAGTCGGACCACCATTGCATTCTTTCAGCAAAGTTGAGTCTGAGTTTTGGGAAGCTGAGTTGTCGTGGTTTTGAAACATGAACTGAGATTGTCCTTGTTCCTGCATTTCCAACCCCTATCAACTCTCTTAGTTCTTTAGTGACAAACCTGATCATAGTTCTACTAAATTTCCACTTGGGGCTTCAGATAGCAGAAATGGATGTGTGCTGGTTGAAGTGGGAAGGGTACTAATGTGTACCTGAGTGACTCTGTGTTCAAAGGAGGAAAAATACTGCACACTGCCCAGTTTCCCAGGAAGCAACTAGGTAGGTGACCACATCAAAATCCTCATGTGACATGGCTCCATATCTTTCTTGATGAAGGAATGGAATTCTTCATAGCATTTTATGGTGTATGAACATCAGAGGTAGTCCAGATCCCATTTATTTAAACTTCAATATGTTCTTTTTATTTCAGAGTAAGCCAACTGGGGATAAAAAATATTTTTTAAAAAACACTGCACCCATATGGAACATCTCCTGACATTTTCATATCCATTATTCCCTGAAAAATACAGTTTGGACAAGTGTTTGCTTGGCATTCACATTTTATTTGATAATATACTTGCAAGTAATCTAGAGATGATTCATAGATGAGAGGATGTATGTACAATGTGGAAATGCAACAAGACCTTATATGAAGGACTTGACTATTTCAAGGACTTGGAATCTGTAGGGTGTTTTAGAACCAAATTTTGTAGATACTGAGGAATAAATGTAGCTCTTTGACAATTCTTTTCTCCCATTTCCAATCAGGTCTCTGAGAGAATCGACAGGAAGTCATGAACTTGTGAACTTTAGATTTTCATGAACTCAGTTCTGCATTCAGACCAGGGAATATTTCCAACATATATATGGAATGAAAGCTTTAACAAGGAAAATTAAGGGTACCCCTTGCTGGAAGTATCCAGGTGATATTGTCCATTACAAAGAAAAGAGAGTTCTAGGTACTTGTATGGAAACCATCTAATGAAAAGAAATAACTTAGGGTTTGCAGCTTTAAAAGTATTTGGTTTTGCCCTGAAGCAAGGCCAGCAGATTGCTGTAGCTGCTGGTTTCAAAGAGCCTAAAGAGAATTCCTTCTGTGGTCTGTTGGCCATTTCAAACTTTGGAAATTGAATGGTCAACTCACCAGAAAGAAATAGCAGATGAGTATGGCGGACTTTAGGGGGCCTGCAGGGGAGAGACCCTGGCGTCTCAGGACCTGCACCATGCGGTTGACCCGGGGTGCCAGGAGAACAAGGAGCTCCTCCCCTCTCTGGGGGGTGGCTGAGAGTGTGGCCAACTTTTGGCAGCCCAAAGGAGAGAGACCCTGACACGTTGGGACCTGCACAGTGCAGTTGACTCAGGGTGCCAGGAGACCCTGGTGCATTGGGAGCTGCACCGTGCTGTTGACTCAGAGTGCCAGGAGAACAAGGAACTCCTCCACTCTCTGGGGTTGGCTGAGAGTGTGGCAGACTTTCGGCAACCCGAAGGAGAGAGACCCTGGTGCATCAGGACCTGCACTGTGCAGTTGACTCGGGGTGCCAGGAGAGTGGGGAACTCTTCCCGTCTCTGGGGGGCGACAGTGACCCTGCCTGCTTGTGGGATAAGGGTCAGACATCTCATGTCGTCCTGTCCCCCATCTCGTGTACGTCCCCTCCCCCCTGCCTGGCAAGTGGGAGCCAGTGAACTACACATCTTGTGAAAAGATTGGCTATGTTGTTTAGAATGAGCTCTCCATATGCAAAAATAAGGACAACCATTTGGAAGAAAACAAGAGACAATATGACAGATAGTGAAGATCTCTGGTTGTCTAGCTTTGAAATTTATGCTTTCTTATGTCCCGTTCTGTTCTGTTTTGTTGTGTTTAATTTTACTCCCTTTTAATATTAAAAAAAAGTATTTGGAGTGGAGACAAGAAGGATACTCAGAATCTACCATGACAAATGGATGATGATTGATGCATTTTATGTGTCATTACCATGGTAATAAGAAGAAAAATACAAATATGACCAAGCACATAGAGTGAATCCTTGACTTGTTTGCACAGAGTGAGAAAAGGAAAAGGTTTGATTAAGAATAACCATTAATGAAAGAAGGCCTAATCTACATCCCTGAATTTCCTACCTATCATCTTGCATAATTGCCTTTGTCCCCCTTTGGCACTAACCACAATCTAATATGATATAATTTTGGTTTTTTAATCTGAGTTATTTTGCATCTTTTCCCATTCTCCGTGTAGGCTTAAGACATCTCTTGCAAACCACTGGCTCCTAGCAGTAAGGTCAAATCAAGAGACCGTGGATCGAAACTTCCAAGACCATGGGGCAAAATAAACCTTTTGTTTTTGTTGGGTTAGTATCTCTAGTATTTGTCACAGTGCTGGAACCTGATTAACACAGTACATATGGTAATGCAATTGGTAAAGATATTCGTATTTAAATGACTGATTCCAGTCCCAGCATTCACTCCAACGGGATAGTTAACTGCATTCCCCTGCTTTCCACAGAATAGGACTTGACTTTGTCATACAAGGGTCATGATTGATAAGTTTTCATTGATGCTGATAAATTTCAGACAAAACAGTTAACAGAGCAAGGAGGAAATGAAACTGTACTATGAGGAAATACAGATGTGTGTAAAAGTAAAATCATGCTATCTAATTATTTCTGTTTGGGCAAAATGCTTTCACCGCAAAAAACGGAGTACAGGAATGAAACACTTGTTTTGCACCCCTGAGGGTGGAAGAGGAAGATGAGAGCGTGGAAATTGGAGAAGTCACATGAAAGGATAAAATAGCAATGGAACAAATACATGACTGGAGGTGCAGAAAAGAAAAGAGAGAGAAGAGTGTGGGCTGGAGACTCCTCAGGTGTCACAGTGTCAGACAGACAGACAGACAGACAGACAGACACTCAAGTTTACTAGAAGACAGCCAAAGGTAGAGAGATACCATCTTAGGCAGAGAAAGCTATCTACTCAGGACTAGTGAGCATTTTGGAGAACAATAGAGGCCCATAGAGGCTGAGAGTCCAGCTGTCAGGGTAAGTGAGCTTAATTCAAATCCTAGCTGGACCACTGTGAGTGGCTTTGAGAAGTTTTGGTGCACTGCTATGAACCGCAGTCTTCTCACGGATGAAGCACATACTAGAAAGCGCCTCGGTATAAGATGGTGTGAAGATGAGCAGCAGTGAGGGCAAAGGTCTAGCTTTAGCAGCAGTGCAGGGACAAAGCCAAGAGACAGAACCTTGAGCGTCTGCAAATCCAGCTTAAGGCGGCAGGGCGGTGTGAGCTAAGCAAGACCGCATTGGCAAGGGTGGCTTCTCTCCTCTGCACAAGTGTTGTCCGACGCCCACTTGTGGGCTAGGACAGCCTGCCGCACATGCTGGCTACTGTTTCAATTTCAAAAAGTTCCTAAGTTATTTGAGTTTGGGGAAATGCTGTGTCAGGCAAAGGAGTATGTCTACAGTCCGTGAACATCTTTCTGACCGTCAGCTGGTCCTCTGTACAAAACTGATGTTTCTTCACGACCATTAGTATCATTCCAGCCCAGGCTGAGTACTATTAATATAAGTATGATTGTTTTGGCTTTCTGTTGGATTCAGGTTGTTTTCTTCAATGCTGTAGGAATTATGACAGAGGAAATGCAATATATCATGAGGGAAACTCTAACCTGGAGAATAAGTTCATATGCATAGATAGGCACAGTTAAATAAGTATATTTTAAAAACTAATACATCACAAGATTTCCCTTTGCTTTTAAAGACAACTTCCATGTACGCTTCCTGAAGAGAATCACCTTTGGGTTGGTTGCATTTGAAAGCAATTTCAGACTAAAGTGGGTAGTTCCTGTAAGGGGCTTGATGTGTATCGGTTATTTGTCAATGTCATCATTGCCATTGTTATTTCACAAGTAATCAGACAGCAAACAGATTTGTGTACAGTGGGTTTTAAAATGTGCTTCAAATCTTTCACATCGCCTCAAGGTTAATGAGCTTGACACCAAATATGCTAATTAAAAGTTGGCAGGCATTGGAACAAATGCACAGTGATATTCTGTCTAAGAAAGATGTTTGCAGTGAGGGAAATAAAGGGTTGACAGTTCGCATCCCTCAGTAGGGCAATTGCCAGTGACTTCTGTAAAATACAGCACCTTTTTTCAAAAGAGTAAATTCTAATAGGTATTCACTGTACATCCTTTGTCATGTAGGTGACATTCTTCTGTATTTATGGTATGCTTTGCTGCTTATAGTAGTAATACACTATTAATTTCGTGGTATTCTGTTGCTATCTTACAAAAGAAGAAACTAAAACTCTGGAAAGTGGAGTTATTTACCCAAGAATTTCACAGATAGGAAGAAGAACAGTCAATCTGAACTAGTCATCAGGACTCAGTGTCAATAGTTCTGCATGTCTTTATCAACCAGAGTTGTAGAATATTCTGTCCTGGTTTGTGTCTGTTTCTCAAATAGTAATGGTAAAGATCGCAAGACAGAGAAGGATAGGAGGATATAGGGTACGATTCCATTTACTTTGACTAAGCTAGGAATACTAATACATGCTGCTATGGTAGCGATGTGGTTCATTCCCCCTCAAAGATTCATGGTTGGAAATTTGATCTACACTGTGACCGTACTGGAAATTGACAGAAATTTCAGGAGATGTGGCATTGCTAGAGGAAGTAGGGCACTTGGGACTCTGTCTGCAGAAGGAAGAAATGTAATGATGATCTCCCAAAGTGAGTTAGCTCCTGTGAGAGGGAATTACCACAAGAGCAAGATGTGTGTTTCCTGTTCCCTCCTGAACACACTTCCACGGTGTTGTGAATTGTCACGAGCTCTCAGAACGCACGGGACTGCCCAGTCTTGGACTTTCAGCCTCCAGCACTGTGAGCTAAGCTGAACTTCTTTTCTTTATATGTTAACCACTCTCAGGGATTTTGTCACAGCAATGCAAACAAGACTGACATTTGTTTATATAAATAACCTTTAATGCCTCTTCATGATAGGCACTGTGCTACCACTTTCTCACCTTTTTATTTTTTATGTATATTTCCTTTTGTCCTGTTATGAGAATGTTTCAAATGATTCTACCATTCTCAGTCATTACCATTCTCTTTCTTAGGCTACTCGTTTCTTTTCTTTTTTAATCTAATGCTTCTGCTTTAATTGCATGGATTAATTGTACATACTCACAAGGATTCGTGCGCTGTATCCGTATACACATACAGCACGCACTCTTCCAACTTGGCTTTACCACCCTCTGGTAACATAGCCTCCCTCATTTCAGTTCTACGTTCAGGGGGCTGTATTTCAGCTACCACATTTGAGTTACGGCATGTGATGCTTGCCTCTCTGGGTCAGTTTATTTCTCTTACATAATGACCTCCAGTTCCATTCATTCTGCTTCAAATGACAGCATTTCCTTCTTGGTGGTTAAAGAATACTCTGTTGTATAGATACACAGCACAGTCTCTTTGCTCATTCATCCTTTGATGGGTGCCTACCCTTGTTGGATATCTTAGCCGTTGTGACTAGTACTGGAATAAATACGGGCATGTCGGTATGTTTGGCCTGTTCATTTATTTCCTTCTGGTGTTTCCCCAAGAGTGGACGGCTGGATCACATCACAGGAACTCATTTTGCTTGACTCTAGCAATGTATGTTGTCTAGTAATAACTTTTCAAAATTCTTATGACTCTCTTAGCATGTTTCTTCTGTTACCTACCATTATTTCTTCTTCAGTAGAAAATACTGCCCCTAGGCATGAATCTGAATTACACACTGCCCTTCATTAAAATATACTCCTTTTCTTTTTGCCTGCCTGCAAGATGTGATGTCTCCTGCTGTATTATGGACATACTGGTAATAACCTTGAAGATACTGCATGGCCAGGAAGAATTTTCCTCTCTGTGTGGTCTGATTCTGTGTTTTATCTCCTCTTTTCACGCCCCAGGAGAGAATGAAGTATACAGAAGTATCCTACCAGAGAACAGAATCGAACAACTTTGCCCCAAATTTCAAGGAAGTATCCTGATTCTTCTAAGTCACTGGTTATTGAATTTTACATGACTACGTAAATGTATACCCAGGATTCCCTTCTCTCTCCCTACATGTAGAATACCTAGGAAGTTGCAAGAGGTAAGATGGGTTTTCCATACTTTCCCACCACTCCTGTGGGCTTGTTACTGAAAAGGGAGAGACAGAAAACAATGTAAGATTTTTCCATAGCCTAGATACAGTGTTTAAATGGTTACGTTATCCTATTAATATTCTTTTACATGAGCGTATGTTAGTTTAGTTTAGTATCTTCACAGTCCCCAAATATGACCCACACTGGTGATATTCACCATGTGCGTAACTTTATCCAGTAGCTTTTATCATGCTTTAGATTTTTACAACATGGACTTGTACAAATAAGAATTCCAAATGGAAATATAGTATGGGGCTTTATACCTTTTGGTGCTTATTTCCAAGTCATCATTTTTCCAAGGAGTTGTTCCAACGTACAGTATCATTAGCAATGTGTAGTTACTGTCAAGATTGATGTCTTCCATTCAAACAAAACTTGTAAGCCTCAGTAAAAACAAAAGCAAACAAAAAAGCATTACAAAGCAGACAAAGAAAGCACAAACTGTTCTTTTGGATGAACTGACAGAGATTAGTAGTATAACTATTATCTTGTATATCTATCTATCTATCTATCTATAACTAAAATTTGATAAGACTATAATCTGGAATCAGCCAAGCTAATGGTGTCCTCCAGAGTTGGCTGAATCCAAGGTATCCCAAAAGTTAGCAAGATGAAGCATATTTTACTCAGAAATGAATGATCGGAAAAATGTTCCAATATGAAGAACTAAACTGAGAATTCTTCCACTCTTGTTCATTTTCCAATCCCCAGTAACTATTTGCTGAGTGCCTACTATGTACCAAGCACCCGTTAGATTGTGGGGATGTAGTTTAGTCAAAAGACAGGCGCAGTGTCCTCAGCAGGCTGCTTTTTGGAGGAATGAAGCCATAGTTAATTCACCTCTTATACTAACAGCTTCTGATTCCTTAACTGAAATTTGGTAAGATTGTGGTCTGGAGTCAGCCAAGCTGATGGTGCCTATACACATAATGTTTCCCTTCTTCCTTTTCTCCTCCCCCCCATCCCAGTTGTTCTTTGATTTTAAACACTTTCTTTCCCTTTCACTGTCACAATATCTACTGTACATTTTGGGTCTTATTACTCTTTCAAGTTTTCTTTGTTTGCATTAGGGAAATAACACAATATTTACAAATGTGAGTTTGATTTATTGCACTTGTGTTTGATTGTTTGATCATTTTTTGCATGCCTAAATCTTGTAACCAGAACAACTACTTCTAAAGTAACAATGTGCAATATGTTAATTAGTGCTAATTTCCTACTATTTTTTGAAATTCTGTCCTTTTTTCTATTTTGATTTTTTTAAATAAAAGAATTATATCTTTTTTACCTTTTGCTTTGAAAAAATCTCTATGGTTCATAACGTTTGAAAGATCTTTTTTAAAAGCACTGAAACTGGGACAAATGCATGAGTGATTCTCTTAAATCATATGACTTCTTACGACTTCTGCCATTTCGTTCAAGATCTTTAAAGACCTTGCCTCCCATGACTTTTCCGGCTTTTATTTTTCCCTGCAGATTTCTAGATTCTTTAAAATGGAGAAATTTCTCCAAAGGTACAGTCAACCTGCAACCAATTTATTCTGGCAAATGTGTAATATTTCTAATACTGTTCAGAAGAGTGACACTGATTCAAGTCATGAAGCTTGGTTTTGAAAAACTGGTCCCGGGTCCATTTTTAGCACAATTTGACAGTGAATTAAAAGAGTAAAGTTTTTTTCTGGCATCTTTTCATCAGCAGCTGAGTTTACAGCCAGGAGTGATTAAATACAACCTTCAGAAGCTGAATGAACGTTTGACACAGCCTTCGAGTGCGGTGATTATATTTAAGATCTTCGTGACGTTGAAAGAGAAACCCTAATCAGCGACCCGTGCTAATGGGTGGAACTATGTTCCTTAGGAAAACACAGCGCCATCTTTGTTTCTGATTTAATTATATTTCTGATTCATTTGTGTTCCCAGGCAACTAAATTTCAGTCCTGAGGAACAATTTGATGCTAATTTGGACCTCGCAGAAATCCTTTTTCCGAGACCTCCAGAGTCATAAATAAGCATCCCTTCCTCATGGGAAGCTGTTGATTTAATATATAGAAAATTCTGGGCTCAAAGACTCACACTTTTATAGAGTTGCTTTTTTTTTCCCCTGTGGTGTTCCTTTCTTTGTTAATTTCCCCAAAGTATTTTATGACATGCATGTTTAACATGGGAAAAGATCCTCCTAATTCCTTCTAGTTACAGCAGCCCCAAGAGAGATGGAGGCTGTAGCAGAAACATCACAGAATGGTCATTGGTCATTTAACCGGCAAAATGGGGCTCCATTTGTATCATGGTGTACTGGCTTTCTCCTTGCTGTTCCAAATGGTGTTAAAACTCCAAGGTTTTATTCCTAAAAGATCCTTGGTCGGGAGTAAAAATATTTGCCAACTTTATTTTGTTTCCTTCCAGTTAGTCTCATTGACTGCCTTATTAGAGAAAGGAGACATTACATGCACAGTCCCAGAATGCTTCTTGGGAGAAATTCTCACCTCGTGAGTCAATCCTACAAGTGGTGTTTAAAAAACTGGGCTACTAACCAGTAAGCAGCCTGCTGCCCTGGTAAGTGACTGTGGTCTGGCCAGCCACGGCCACCCCAGGGCGGGGAAACCAGAAGCAAGAGCATCTCCTGAGATCCGCGCCATGCTGGAACTTAGGGGGCCGAGCCAACCAGTAAGCAGCCTTCTGCCTAGCAGATATTTTTATCGCCGTTTTGCTTTGTCCTGATTAATGGCGTTGCTCTATTCAATACTCTGTGTTGATGTGTTCTATAATGTGTATTTCTTTGATTTTTCTGTACTTAGTAGAATAACTATTGTGAAGACAACGAGGTATACCATATTGCCTGTTACTGTTGTCCTGGTGACCTGCTGTGATGTTCTGTGCCAATTTCAATATACTGTCTCAATTGGCTTTATTCCATCCTTTTTTTTCTGTTTGCAGCCTCACTGTGTGTTCACTTTGTATGCCTTAATTTTGTAACATGAACAGCTATTTCTGGGAGGACAGTATGGGGTTTGTCAACTAGTGATTTATGGTTTTTTTGAGGTTTTGTATTGTTTCTACCCGTTTTTCTGTATTGCTTTTTTTTTCCTCTTTAAATAAAATTAAAAAAAAAAAACTGGGCTACCCTTAAACTGAAGCCAGGCTGAATGGAGTGTTCTGGAACTTAGGCCATTTAACTTGAGAGGTGTTCATTGCTAATTTTTTCTCTATTGTTATGTTTCTTAGTCCATGTTTCCAGTATATAATGATCATGAATTCCTCTTGCAGAGTTGGTAAATGTATATAATATAGCTCAGTTCTTTCTTTCACCCTTATTCCCTCTCCTTTCCTCCATTTCTTGATAACCTTCCCATTTGCAAAAAAGAGACCTATCTCCCTGTTCCCTATCATGTGTGTCTTTTATTTTGCTCTTTAATTTATTTATGCTCTGGTATTTCCATATAAGAGAAGCTATGCAATATTTAAGCTTGTGTGTCTGGCTGACTTCACCTAACATTATGGTCTCAAAGTGCATCCATTTTCCTACAAATGACTCAGATTTATCTTTTTTTAGAGAAGAGTGGTACTTCGCTGTGCATAGATACCACATTTTCTTGGTCACCCCAGAAGTAGTGCAAGTGGCCAATAAAGATATGAAAAAATGCTCAGCACACTGGCCATTAGAGAAATGCAAACTTAGAATAATGTTAAATTTCCATATTACACTAGAAGAAACAGTCATCATCAGCAAATCAAATAATAACCAAAGCTGATGAGGATGTAGGGAAACAAAGCCCTTCTACACTGTTGATGACAGTATAACCCAGCACAACCACTCTGAAGATTAACATTGCTTGTTTTTGAGAAACACAGTCGTCCTGCTGTCTTGCTTTTCTCACGCTGTAAGAGAAAAGATAGAGGAACACTCTATCAAAAGTGTGATTCGTTTTCTTACTGAACAGAGCTCAAAAATTCCTAGTGGCCAGTGTAAATGTCCTGAGGGTTTTCAGTTTTGAGCCCAGGTTTCAACTCGTCTGCCTTTTAGTGGCATTTCCCCACCTTGGAGGGCTGGGGGTTGACTGATTCTTGTACAGGTACAGTGCTGGACACACCGATATCTTAGCCATACCCCAGCCTCTACCTCCTGGAGACTATTGGTTCCCTGAGCACTGTGACAAGCCAAAATGTCTTCGCATAGTGCCAAACATCCCTGAGGTGAGGTGAGGGAAGAACTGAAGCTGAAGAAGAACTGACTAGTTTAACTTCTTTTCAAGAACCTCGTTAGTAAGGCTTTGAGATTTCACAGAGGACTCTTGTTTCCATACTTGTGTTTGATCATTTTTTTCTTTACCTCTCTATAGCAATTACTCTTCAAGATGGAAGCATTTAGACACATGTGGGTACTTGAATTAAATTAAGCACTGTTGAAGTTTTGTTTTGTGGATACATTCAGTAATAGGTACCGTATGTTTTATAATATGTTTGTCATCAGATCAACTTTTATTGGACAATGCTGGGCTAGAGGAAGTTTTATTGGAGGGGGATATACACCTGAGGGTGTTAGAAAAGATTCTCTTTGGAGAGGTTGAATCTCACTCTACATATAAAGTATGAATTCAGATGATAGATAGATAGATAGATAGATACACAGATAGATACATAGATTAGATAGATATGTAGCTAACAGATATTTAGATGCCTTTGTTTAGAGAGAGAGATGATAGTTGATAGGTATGTTAGGTACAGAGATACTTTTGTACCTAGATACATAGGTGATAGGTCTGTAGATACATAGGTAGATAGATAGATAGATAGATAGATAGATAGACAGATAGACAGGACAGATAAATAGATGAATAGCGAGAATAGACATAGATGGAATTCATAATTGATAGCTAGCTAGCTAGATAGATAGATATATGGAATAGATATATAGATGATAACTATACAGATGATAGGGCTGGGGATTTAGCTCAAGGGCATAAGTGCCTGCCTTGCAAGCACGTGGTTCGATCACCGGTACCGATAAAAAAAAATCTATACAGATGATGAATGGATAGATAGATGATAGTATGCATAGAATAAATAAATTGAAAGGATAGATAATAGAATGGAAAGATATGAGACAAATGAGATAGATAATAGATAGATAAGATATAAAGCTGATGGCTATGTAGGTAGTGTGCACAGAATAGACAAATGGGATAGATGCATAATAGAATGGATAAAGTAGATTGGTGGGATGTATACTGTAGAAGATAGATAGATAGATAGATAGATAGATAGATGATAGATAGGCAATAGCTATACAGATGATGGGTCGGTAGTACACATAGAATAGACAAATAGAATGAAGAGGCGATAAAATGGATAGATATAAAGAAGAGACAGATGGGATGGGTGGATGGACAGACAAATAATAGATAAAATAAGTAGCTATAAAACTGGTAGATAAAATAGATGAGATAGAGTCATCTTTGCCTATCTCATTAACTGAAAGATTAGATTTATTACTTTTTTATGCCACTAATAAGTGAAAAATTGACTCGCATATATGTAATTACTGGCGTTCTTTTTAAAATTTAACTCCACATATTTTTCTGCTACCATGTTAATGCCTAGAGAAATTTCTCTTACAGTTTTTGGTACAAAGTTTTTATTGGCCATAAATTTGTCTCTTTTTATTTGTCTAAAAAGTAATTTTACAGTTATCTTCATTTCTAAAAGCGTTTTCTTTTTATAGATAAAGAATTGTAAGTTCCTTTCACTATTTTAAATGTTAATTCACTGTCATATGGCTTGCAAGGTTTCTGAGAAATAGAAGTAGTGATTAACATCTTTATACCTCTGTAGGAAATGTACCTTTTTCCTACAGTTTAAGATTTTTCTTTTTAATACCAGGTTTAATCAATTTGCTGAAAGTCTGTCTGGCTGTGGATTTTTGTATTTTATTTCAACTGGGATTTGTTGACCTTACTCAGTGCAATCCATGATTTTATGGTCTCCTTAGATTTAGGAACTTTTCAATCATTATTTTCAAATATTTTTCTCTCCCCCTAATCTCTTATTTCTGCAGTTACCATTAAATATTTTTAGGCCATGCAATATTCTTTTCTTTCCTTAGCAGTTTTATTTCCATGACTTAGTTTAATAATTTCAACCATTATGTCACCAATTTCACAGATTATTTTTTTCTGCATTCTATAATTTACTATTGACCTTGTACAGAGAATTTTTATTTCAGGCATTTAAGTTTTTAATCTCAGGAAGTTGCACAGTTAGTTCTTTTAAAGAACCTTTCAATTTCACTTGTTTACTTTTAAATCCTTGATGCAGATTAAATCCACTTATAACAACGGTTTTAAAATTCTTTTCTGCTAATCCTATCCCTCATGAATCTGATTATTTTTGTTAATTTTTATTATGATTTTAAAATTTATTGTAAAATTTTATCAATCAGAATTATATGGTATTGGCATAAATCAGGCAATGGAAAAAATCTGGAAATTAATCCATACATATTTGGGCAACTAATTTTCAACAGACTTGAAAAAGCAGTTGAGGTGTAAAAAGTAAATACTTTCAATAAATAATGCAGAACAACAGAATATACATGTTAGAAAACAAAATAATTTCAGTATTTCGGAAATAGCAGTAGTGATTAACATCAATGTTGATATTCCTACATCATGACATCAAAATATAAATTCAAAATATAAAGTCCGAAATTGAAATCTAACTTACTAATATGTTCATGTAAGGCACAGATTTTTGGTACTATGTCTAAGAAACACCGATTTTGGTTCACTTTTAACATGAAAAGTACATCACATTCTCCTGATTTGCTGCATGTCGAAGGGACCGTATACTGGATGTGGGGCATCATGCATGTTACTTATTTCGGAGTTTGAAATCTATATTCTTTTAGAAGTTTGCAATTTCCCCTGGTATGGATTTAAACTGTTTCTAGGTGCAGACGGCATCAAACATTGTTCTGAAGATTTGTGGAGCATTGCTAGGGTAACCATTTCTCCAGGTATGATTTAACCTTGGTACAAATGACCAACTCCTTCCAGTTGGATTCCAGAACTTACTAGTCCATTCAGCTACAAACTCATCAATGGGCTAAACCATTGTTGAAGTTAGAGCCCTTACAACCCACCCACCCCTCCAAGAGGATCTTAATCCAGTGGAGTTGACATTCAGAATTAATTGGCACAGACCTCTACCCAGACATTCAGAGGCATTTTTCTGCTGAGTTCCACATTTCATGGAATTCTGTTCTGCAACTTGAAACCACCTCTGCCACACTGAACTTTAATTTTTCTATCTTCTCAATTCAACTGATAGCTTCTTCTGTTTGGACAACCTGGAAATCTTCTCTTGGCATGAAATGCAGGAAGCTGTCATTCTTCTCCAATGAGCCATCACCTTCCTGTGTTGCTTGCTGTGTATATTTTGCCCAGTTCCCTGGTACTTTATAGTGTATTCCTATGTGGTGTGAGGTATAAATCTCATTGATCCCCACACAGGCTGTGAAGTGAATGCATTATCAATATCAACATTGATGTGGCTTTATACCATCTCATTTTTTCCTTTCTTATCTAAAGTCATCCCAGAGATTACTCTGCGTCGCTGATTCCTGTTTACTCTGATTTTTAAAATTTCATACTATATAAAAACATCTTGAATACTAGCTGGCTCACTTGTTGATTAATTGTCTTGCAGTTTAAGGAAGTTTTAAATGGAAGTAGAGATCCCCATAAAAGGTATCCGGAAAAATTGTAAGTAGCTACATGATGTAACACCCACCAATTTGCCAATTAAATGTATAAGCATAATCCTACAAGATCAACTCTTTAAGCCTTTTTCTTGGCTGTAATTTTGACTAGAGGATGATTTCGTGCAATTTAGTTATAAATAACACAACACAAAAATAGAGTTGATTGGATGAGGTTTATGTCTCAGAAAGCGTCAGATTTTATTAGAGCCACGTTAATAATCCCACAGAGGGCCAACTGGCTTCACATTAGGGTATTTTGATACAGTTATGAGTGTTTAATTGTATTAGTTAATGGGCTTCATTGTGAGACTGTCATGTATGTAACGTGCTTTCTTCATACTACTGCTGAGTGGTGCCTAGTCTCACCAACTGGTTTCATTCAACGAATATTCTCTACTATTTGGAGTGTGAACATACCACTACAGCAGTACCAAACTGGAATGCCTCTGAAATTATTAAACCTATTTGTTTAATGAAAAACCTATTTGTTTGTGAAAAAATGATCCATAGGCATATGATAGCAAAAGTAAAGCACACATCGATATTGCAGTATTTGTCAAATATGGGAATGGTGGTTGATTTCTAGTTGGTGGGGAGAGAGAACAAAATAGAGGCCATGTCCAGATCATTAGAGACATTGATTCTGTTGCTGACAAATATATATTATTTTTAAGATGGACAATCTGGTGGTTTCTTTTTTAAATAGTGAAACGGTATCATGGGAAGAATTCATTGTGGAATTAGAAAAATAAGTGCTTTGAGAAGGAGCATCTCTAGATATAGCACCCACGAAAAATAAAAATGGCTTGAAGTCAGCCGTGAAGTTGGTAGGGTGATAATTAAATGGAAGAAAAGTTGAAAAACAGTATAAAAAGGAAAAATATACCAGCTACATAGGAGGCAGAGGCTGGAGGTCACATGTTCAAAGATGTCTGGGAAACCTAACAAGACTCAGTCTCAGAATAAAAACAGCAAGAAATGGTAGGAATGTAGCTCAATGTTAGAGTAATCCTGGGTTCAATCCCTAGTGCTGAACATAGGGGAAAATAAATATGCTTGGGAAATCGATCAGGTATAGTGGGATAGAGGAAGAGAAATCAACTTTTGTAGTCCATGATCTTGGAAATCAATGGAACCATCACAGGGCATAGAAATGTCACACTCGGTGGTAATTCCCAATAAATTTTAAAGAGCGAAGTCCGCTATAGAGCACAGTTAAGATGTCAATA
>PVJX010022339.1:0-30678 GCA_004027295.1 Dolichotis patagonum
AAGACACTAAACAGTATATATCAGTAAAGAGACCAATGTCACGAAGCTACTAGGTATAATTCCAAATTAGCATTCATGACAGTAAGTTTACCATCATAGGAAATCAGGAGTGGAGCAAAATAACATTCAACAGGGCGGCATTTGACTGGACAATTAATTCTCGTGGGAGGCAGAGGCGAAAAGGAAGGATACTCAGAAAATGAAACTAAAGCCTCACTGAGCCTGAAGTGGACTTGATGGGGTGCTGAGTAAGACAACAAACGAAATAAAGTGATTGGAACAGGTTCCCCAAGGGGAACAGCAAGGGGAAGAGGGAGTAGAGGCAGCTAACGTGGCAGAACGATAAGAGTGAGAAGGCGCTGCCCGCCATCCTGAGTAGTGCCACACTCGTAAAGATGTCTATTCCCCGTGATGATGCTACCACTGCTGTTTCTCCTCTTGGTCTTGAGACCCGGACGGAAGTGCTTCACCCGGCGCTGTTCCTCTTTTCTCTTAGGTATGCCGCCACCGTGAGGCAGCCGTGTGCACCTACAGGACTCCCCGGAGGCTCATGTTTTGTTTTGTTTTGTTTTTTTACCTCCAACCCCATGGATGGGAATTGTCTCAAACTCAGCAAGTTCGTGGATCCAAACTGAAAGACCTTTAAGTATTGCACAGAGATGTTTCTTTATATCAACTGAGACCAAGCACAAGAAAGACCAGACATTACAGTCAACCAGGTCCTCCCTCTTTAGTGCACATTTTTTTCCTAATTTATAAACTTTGGAAACAAAGGTTTTATACACACGCACGCACGCAGGCACAGACACTCACACACAGTGCCAGGGCCTTCCACACTGCAGATGCTTTAAAAAATCTCTGCTTAGTGAGTTTATGTGAAAATTATATTTTCTAGTAAATTTTGTCTTTTTTTTTCAGAAAAATGAGAGTAAAAGTATGTCATGCATAAGCCTATTACTCTAAAATAGCCATTTTTTTGTTTTGTCTTGTTTTTGTTTGTTTTTTTGAGACAAGGTCTCACTATGTAGTTCAGGCTGGTCTTGAACTCACTATATAGTCCAGGCTAGCGCAGAACTCAATGAGATCCTCCTGCCTCAGACTCCCAAGTGCTCGGATTATAGGCAAGCACCACCACACCCAGCTAAAACAGTCACTACTGATATTTAGCAAGCAATTCAAAAGAACTAGATTTGTCCATACTTTCTATGAACTATTAGCTATATGAAACAATATACAATAGTATGAGAAAAGACTTACCTCAGGTTAAATGAAAATCAGTTCTATTTAAAATTCTTTTTGGCTTTACGTAACTGAAAACCCACCTCAGATTAGCTTGAATAAAGATGCACAGAATTGCTATTAGGCTCGTATGTAGCATTTTTCTGTCCTATAAATTGATGCAACGTTTTAAAGTTTAAGTTAGCAATAGCAATTCAAGGTTAAAATACTCCGTCTTTGGACTCAACTTCCACTTCTAGAAGTTAATCTCAAATAACAATATAGAACCAATAATATTTGTTGCAGCATTTTTATTTAAACTCAAAAACAGCCCAAGCCTCAATCAGCAATGAAATAACTAGTTAAAAACCAAAAAGTCAAGACACTGGTGAAACTGAAAGAGTAAAAAACAAATCACATCATAAGAATAAAATCTAAATTTATAAAAGTGATTAACAGAAAACCAATGATACAACTGTAAAAACTAATGGAAAAAGGAAAGAAGTGGGATAATATAAATTAGTTAATCCTAATTAATAACAAGCAATAGACTACATCAAGCATTAAGCATATAGAGAATAATCATGTGAGAATTAAGCAGATAGAGATACAGATGAAGCCAAAAGATCTAATCAAAGAAAAGCTTATATGTGATTGTTACTACAGCATAAGAATGAGGAAGGAGAGGAATAAGGATATCAAGGCTTTTTATTGTCTCTTTGGCATTATTCAAATTTTCTTTTATTTTTAAAACCATTAACAGACCTGAATATGCAGACTAAAAGGAAATATTTATTGAAGAGGATTTTTTCTCTTTATGTGTACCCGCTGTGGGCATGTTCATGCCTGCTGCCTGTCACCATTCATTAAGTAGGCCCTGTTGCCAGGGAAACAAGCTTTTTGCTGATACCAAAAATAAGGTTGAAACCTGCTATTTATCAAGCAACCTTTCTCATGAGCTACAACACCTTTTTGAACTATCTTTTGATCCTATGTGATGCTGTCCAGCTATAGAAAGCTTGATACACTGTAACCTGTGACACTGGATATAGGAATGTTGTGACTACAAAAAATGACTCAAGAAGAAACACACCATCCGAATAGATATATAACAAGCCAAGAAATTGAATACAAGATAGACAATAGGAGGCAGACAGACACATCTTTTGCAGATGGTAAATGAACCAAGAAATGTGGGGAGGTGTAAAAATAATTAAGTTACAGTATGTTGCATACATGTACCAGCTCCCCACAATGAATGTAATCATAATGTGCAGCAAATATGTACTGATAAAACCATTTTAAATAAATTTATTTTCTATTTATAGAGGATTTGATGTACAATGAGGAATAGATTAATTTTTAAATAAGATTTGAAAGTATTCAAGGATATAAAAAATAATGGAAAAAGGATAAGGAAATAAGGAATGAATCAAATAAAAGAAATCCATAAATTACAAAATAACAGTATTATATAAGGCAAGAGCAAAACGTTTAAAAGAACAAAAAACAAAAACAAAGCAAAACAAAAATGTACTAGGGAGGCTAAGAAAAAGAGAAAGACTAAACTTTAGTATTGAGAGAGTGTAAAATCAAATAGAGAAGACAAAGCAAAAATGCCATGAATCATTCAGCATATCTGAAAAACCTAAATGGAAACTTTCCTAAGCAAATAAATGAAATTAACTAAATATGTAAGAGATGTAGCTGAAATGAAACAGTTGTTAGTAACTAAAGTAGTCCCAGCTCCATTTTTAGATAAACTTTTCAGGGCTTCTGAAACAAGAAATATTTGTGCTTTTTAAACACTTCACAGTGTGTACATCAAAAAGGAAAATTTTGTATTTTGTATTCTATATCCAATATATTGATGTCTCAGAGAAATTTACCGGAAGATTTCTGTGTAATCACTGAAAGAGATTTCCTGTCTTAGTCACTCTTGGCAACAACCAAAGGACACAACCAGCTGTGAGGACTCTGTGGTTTTCCACCGTGAAAACAGGTTGCCCTGAAAATGAGTGGAGCGTGGGCCAGTCTGGTGTTAACGGCAGTGGAGGAGTGGGGAAAACGTGGAACAGTCAGAAAACCGGGCTTTCATCTGAAGCTTGCTAATTAACTCAAGATAACCTTAAGCATCTCTATGGGACTCAATTTCTTCACATAGTAAAGGAGTTGGAGTGAATGATCTGAGGACCTTTTAATGGTTCCAGAAGTGCCAACTGAGAAGGTTCAGTGAGAGCCTTGAGGATGACTGCATAGGACAGCGTTTGGTGTGCCTGCTCAGCCCAGACCCTCCTGTGGTACTCTCTATCCACCCCAACCACAGGACTGGCGGAGCCACAACTGTTCTCCCGTGAAAAGAAGTAAGCATTTGTAGCTAATGTTCAGAGAGAAGAAAGCGAAACACAAAGGGGTCACAGACAAGACTCATAAGGGTAGAAAGTTTATTTTGCCATCCTACTGCACCACATCAGTACCTGGGCCCAGCAGACCTTTATTAAATAGTGGTTGATTTCGGAATTTAACATCTTTACATAGCTTCCGTGAGATACTCTTGCATTTCTCTAATCATTCTGCCACAACCCATGCGGCTCTTGAGGTTCTTGGGGTGAAGGACCACGAGAGGATGAGAAAATAAAGAAGAGACAAAGCTGGGGTTAGGTGGAGCCCGTATCCTCCTAATAGCAAAGAAGGAACTGCTCAACCACTGTAGCATGTTTATTTATACCCTCCAAAGAAGGTCAATTTTTAACCCCACTGCCTAGCAACTAGTTTGCCTTTGCCTTCTTGGTGCTGGAACAATTTGTTTATGTGGCTTGTTTTGAGCTCTCTGGGTTTTCAGGGCTGGTCTTGCTTTAGCCTCACACATGTGATCAATCTCTAGCTTTAACAGCTCCCTATATCATTCATTTTTTTTTGCTTTCCCCTCCTTGTATGCAGGGGTAGTTACCAGGAAGACCCCAAACAATATGGGATTCTCCCCTTCGTAAGCACCACTCGCCTCACTACAAGTATGTGCCTGGCCTCAGGGAGATAATATTAAGACCGAACTGCCACAAGTTCCTGCCCAGGAATATGCAATTGGCATATAAGCAGAATATGTCAGTGGCACTGTAAAGTTGTTACAGAAACCAGGGAGGTACACAGAAGCTGACTGGAAACGTGCTAAGATACAGAGAGGGAAGGTAGACAATGGTAGCTGAGAGATAGCCCCGCATATTCCTTTATTGGCAGAATGTCTGTCCCCTGCCAAGTTCCAATGTTGCAATCCTAACCCTCCAATGAGGCCATTAGTAAGCAATGAGGTGATAAAGGTGGACTCCCTCAAGGTGGGATTGGTGTTCTTACAAAAATGGACCCCCTCAAGGTGAGATTCGTGTTCTTACAAAAAGACAGCTTGTTCTCACTTCTTGCTCTCCACCAGCAGGGAAACAGGAGAAAACGGTTATCTGTAAACCCTGGAAGCAGTCCCTCCTCGGGCGCCCTGACCCTGAGCTTCCCAGTCCCCGTAACAGAAATAAGGGTTACAGCAGCCTAAACTGAGACAGCTCCTTTCACTGAAGCCCTTTTTTCTCCTTTAAGTTATAAATTTCCCTTCCCATTAATCAAAGCCAAATGAAAATTTTCACAAGTGGTATTCACGCTTGTGATGGATTCATGGACTTACTATGCCAAATTTTATTCTTTACACATGTGCAGTTTCTTACTTGAAGTGCACAGGAATAGTTATAAAAAGATGCACTAACAACAGTACACGGAAGGAAGTCTCTTCTTGAAACTGCTATTTCGGACTTGAGATTTTTTTCTCACTGCCTTCCTACTGCTTCTACCCCCAGCTCCCACCCTGCATGGACTGAGCAATTACAGTAACTCCTAACACTCTGAAGTCTAATTTACAAGCAGTAAAACTAACAGATAAGGGCTTACACATTTTAATCAAAGTTTGTATTTCAATCTCTAAATCCCTCTGGGAGTTAAACATTAGTGTTCCTTGGCGTAATTTACCATAAATCAGTGTTATGATTTACATCAAAACCATTAGGGATGGACGTATCATCTCAGTAGCAGAGCATGTGTTTAACAAGCAATCTCTAGCATCAAAAACAACCCCCATAAACAAAACCTCTTTGATTGCCTCTTTTAAGGACAGGCAAATCATTTGTTCCCGAAACTTATAGTGTCTAGTACAGAATAGAGTGAGTAATCCAAATTACATAGGACCTAATGAGTCATTACAAAGATTAGATTTTTGTGGGGTTTTTTGCAGTACTGGGGATTGAATGCACAGCTTTAGACATATTAGTGAACAGTGCTACCACTGAGCTACATCCCAAGCCCTTCTATTTTTTCTTTTTCTTCTTTTTTTTTCTTTTCTTTTTTCTTTTGAGACAGTCTTGCTGTTACCAACTGGTCTTGAACCTGCAGTTCCCTGCTCAGCCTAAGATATGCTACACGAAGTCCTTACAGGATTTTGAAGCAAGAACTGGCATCACCTGGCTTATTTTTAAAAGAATCACTCTTAGCTGGGCATGTTGGTGCAGGCCTGTATTCTCAGCACTCAGGAGGCTGAGATAAGAGGATCATTGAGTTCAAGACCAGGCTGGGCTACCAAGTGAGCTCGAAGCCAGTCTGAACTGCATGGCAAGACCTTGTCTCAAAAAGACAAAAATCAAATCAAACCAAAGAATCACTCTTGTTGCTGTGTGGAAAAAAATCTGTATAAAGGAAATATGGAGGCAGGGTACCAAAGAGTATACCAAAAGGAGTATATACACATGTTCACTGAGACACAAAAATTTTCACACCAACTTTATTCATAAAGACCACAAACTGGAAACAATCCAAATTTACATTAACATCAATGAATAAATTGTAGAACAATCATATAATGGAATACTACACACACATAAAACATGAACTGCTGCTACATACAACACAGATTACTCTCACAATGTTGAACAAAAACTGCATATAATTATCTCATATATAGTTTTAAAATAGGCAAAACTGATTGATGACAATAAGGGTCAGAATAATAGCTATCTGTGTGTGGGAGAGGTATAAAGTACCTCCTGGGATATTTTCTACCTTAATTTGGGTGGTGCATTCATGGATATATAAAAAATCTGGAGGTATATGCGTACACTTGTAAACTTTTAGCTCAATAAAAAAGCAAAAATATACTGAAAACTTATATAAATAGATATTATATGTTAACAAATAATGTTTGTCTTCTACATACTTCTGGTTTTCCTGCAATAAATGGGATGATTTACACTCCTTCACCTTTGACATGGCCAAGGGCTGTAAGAACCTGTTATTTGCCCAACTTTCTTTTATCAGTTCCCAAGTGAGCAGCCAATCTTGATGCTATCTGCTTTGTCAGCCTGAGTCTCCAAATGATGACAATTTAGAGCAGGGACCAGAGGTCTTTTTCCTATAAAGGGCCACAAGGTATTTTAGGCATATTAAAACTACTTAGCTCTGCCTCTGTAGAGAAAAAGCAGCCACAGATAACACATACATGGACAACGCTGCACTCCAACAAACTTTATTTAGAAACACGTGACAGATTTTATCTGTGGGTTGTAGTTTGCCAGCTCCTTACCTAGAACAGTCCTTAACCAAGTTGTCTGAGCCACTAAGATTTTGCAGTTGTTACTTCAGGGCAGGCTAGCCCATCCTGACACAGGAACTAGTTTCCTGTTTTAAAAAGACCAAAGAACTAAAATACTGAACACACTGGTTTAGTGATTTTTCCTGAGTCTTACTGTGGCATACCCCAACAAACATTATTTAAATATTATCTAAATATTACTTTGATATATAATTAAATTGACTATAACTAAAAGTTTAAAAGTTTTCTACTCTTAAAGCAACAAGGTTTTCTTAAGATATTAAATATGCTTGATTAAACTTACAAAAGTAGTTTAAAAACAAGGGTTCCAGTATTTTACTGAGACTATTTTTTGTGTATTCCATTGTTAGTCCTAGAGTTATTGAAAAAACTGAACTTTTAAGAGTTAACGAGTTGGCAAGGATCTAGAAAATTGTTATTGAAGGGTGGAAGAAATAATTTACACAGAGGCAACCCCTATTATATACAGGTGAAACTGTCCTTTGAGAGAAACAAGAAGACAATCTATTCTTTATTAAAGAAAATATAGAAAAATAAATTATTTTGCTGTTGTTGGCTGCATTTGGCAAAATATACAGAAGAGAGGAACTCAGAAAGGAATTGGTCAGTTTGTAGGTAGAAATGAAGAGAATAAAGAATTCATAAAATTAAGTATTTACTGGGTAGTATGAGGCAACTTTTCAATTACAAGATAAAAATTAGAAATCCTTTAAACCAAATGATTAAAACCTAGTTCTGTGACAAAGATGACTGTCACATCTACCATTAAGATTTCTGAATGAGCTGATGTGCCTTAATCCAATCACAAATATAACAACCATTAATGCTTCAAATTTGACAAAAGTAACTTAAGGAAAGAGATTAAGGGTATGACTCTCTTATTCAAACCCAAAAGGCCCCTATTAACCAGAAATTGAGTTCAGAGATGAACGGGAACAAGCAAAGAAATGTAGCAAATCTAAAAGTACAAATTAATTAGACACCACGTTGAGTGTCTCCCTTGCGGAGATGAAGAGGACATTCTGCAGGTAGAAAAGCAAGTGAATGAACATCTAGTAACCAGAACACCTCAGTCATCCTTTTAATGTTCTGTTAAACTTACTTACTTTTAAATTCCAGAAGAGCCAGAAATCAGCTGTAAAGCAAAGTAACAAGTGAACAATATACTGTTTTCTCCTAGGGTTGATGCCTACAAAAGGAAAAATGGGTATTAACTTGTATGCGGCATTATCTTTCTTCAATACCAAATGTAACTTTTTGATTACCGAAGTATTTAAACAGCTGTCCAATCTCCTTCTCCCTATATGTGGGTTCCTTTGGAAATTAAAAATATCTAGACTTTGTGTCATGAATGTACTTACTGCAAAGCAGATTTATGTGAGTATATGTGAGTTTGAATTCTACACGTTTACTAGAGAAAGTGGCAATCTCAATTTGTTTTCTTAACAACATTAACAATATTCCAACCACATGCTAAGCACTGCACTAAATTCTGGGAATACAACAAGGTTCCTAGTCACAAAGAACTTAGCTTCACTTCTTAATTTATAATATGAGGCTAAGAACTACCCAGTAAACAGGCAAGGTGACTGTAAAGTTCAACTTAAACTTGTAAAAGAGCTTCAAAGATCATAAAATACTACACAAATACTTAGTCATCCAAACATTTACTCAGATGCCAGGCATTGTGCTAGGCATCAGAGATGTAACAGTCAGCAAGACTTATGGTCCCTGCATTTATAAAGCTTACTCTAGCAATAATCAACAAGCAGAAATAACAAGTGCTAAGTGTATGGCTGGGGAAGTACAGGAAGTACAGAGAGTGCACAGTTGGGCCACCTGGTCCAGAGGGCATCAATGAAGGCTTCCTATACGAAGTAATATATAAACTGAGACCTGAAAGACGAATAGAAATTTATATTTCATTCTAAGAGCAATAAAGAAAGCAGCGGCGTGACACTACTAGATTGACTCAGTTTTTGCTTGGGCAAAGGAAACTACATAGTTGGCAATGCTAGTGCCATCTATGAAAGAAAAAAGAAAAAAGAAAGGACAAGCAGGTTTGAGGGCAAGATCAACGGTATGCTGTGCCTGTGAAACAGCTTGAGTGGATTTATGTTAGCAATTAGGCATGACTTAGGAAAAAATCTAGAAAGGGGATATGAATTTGGGATCTGTGTATAGGTGGTAACTGAAGCAGCAGGAGATGAGATCAGCCAGAGGTACAATTCAAGATAGGTAAGGGCAACCAACATTAGGCAGACTTCAAAAAAATTAACAAAGTAAACTCTTAAAGACAGACACTTAAGGGAAAAGGGGCCTGCAAAGAATGAGAATGCATGCCTGGAGATTATCTCCTGAAGGCTAAAATAAAGTAATTGAGTATTTCAGTAATTGTAAGTCTGGTAGCACAGTTTGAGTGGCAATATGGGAGACAGGGACAGCAAATCCTTCAAAACAATTAGTGGAAATGAGATATGGAGAAATAACTGTTAAGGATACAGAGATTTTTTTTTTAAATGGTACTTATTTTAACTATATTCACCAATACAACAGGATCAATAACTATATTCTTAAAAAAAAGTCATGCATCTACAAAATTACTTTACGCAGAAAACAGTAAAATACACTTTGTTTTTCTACAAATAAGACTAATTATAGTAAATTCCCTGGTGCCGAGGATTAATTTTAAATCCTTGGCTTATATCCCCACCCACTCCCAACACATGACTAGACGATATAATTTTAATATCATCTTAAGCAAAACATACTAGAACATCACAAAATGTACACAATTTCAGTATCTGAGGAACTGAGACTAGAAAGCAGAAACAGCTTCCAGATTTCCAATAAAGCATTTGCTATGAAAGACAATACTTGAAGTTACCAGGAAATTACCGGCAGGTTATTTTTCCAGTTTTTCACTACGCTGTTTTTTCAGATACTTAAGCTTTATCTTTGCTGACCAAACCATACTTTCTCCACACTTTTTTTCTGCCCTAATTATAATAAGAGATGCCCTTAATCTTGATCTTAGCCAAAAGGCCTAAGTGATAGAACACATTAATTCAATATTAAACTGGTTTTTAAAAACTATTGTGAGCTCCTTTACTGACCTTACCAGTCAACCTTGGAATGTTAGAATTAATCTTTCCTATTATGGATTCTCTCGGTTATCTAAATTGCCTTCTGATTTTCTTCTACCGGTAATTTGACCTGTCCCTTGAAATAACATAATGTACATGAGGAGGAGGGTCTACTGGCACTCTGGGAAAGACCATTCTTCATCTTGTGAGGCTGTCCTGTCACTGCATGGGGGAAGGAATGGTTAGGCTTACATACCAGCAGAACCCCTTCCCCTCCTAGTAAAAAAGGACAACCAGTAAGATACCCAAAAATATTTCCCAGCATCCACTGCAAGGGTTACTACCTCTGGTTGAGAACCATGATACAACTTTGGTTCTTAAGCTCTCACAGCTTCTTTTTAGATTGCCTAGGAACCAGGTCCTTCTAAATTCTAGGATGTATCCTGGTTCTTCAAATTTACCACATTAGTGATCATGGAGTAATGTGCTACAATAGTTAAGACAGGACTTCGTAACACAACAGTTTTCAAATTGTACTTGAGATCCTATGAGTTACAAGTGTTACAAGTACTATTTTTTATTTTTAAATCAGTTTACTGATTCTGAACTTTGCAGAGCTAACATACATTGAAAATTAATTACTGTCATGGCACAAAGCCAATGTCTTACTAGAAATACAGAATTACTACAATCTGTAAGTAACACTGCTTCTTGAGATATGAAATTTTTCTACTTAAGTACTGTCTTAACTATTGAATGTATGGAGCAGTTTTAAATTCTAGAATAAATTCATTTCCAGCAGCTAACAAAACCTGATACTGTATCATTTTAAAATAAAGTGTTTCCTTTACCCAGGATTTCTTTATAAATCCATGCAGATAAAACAAATAAGCTAAAATATCTCAAACCTATGATCAAGTGCAAAAATCTTTTTCTTCACTCTTTTGGTAGAGTGAAACTTCTATCCAGAGTAGAAAAAAGAATTACTAACTGGCAACAGTTAAGACTCTATACTTACCACAGTCCTGTAAAAAGACAAGCTCATAAAACAGCCCCTAGTTGTGAAAAATTCATGGGAAATCCCTATGGTGATAATTTAGGAAACTCCAAATTATAGGAAGTCTCCTAAATCAGCACTTAAAAATAGATTCTTGCTCGTCTGGTTAAAATTCTGTTTGATTCCTACTAGTAGTATGAATGGGGTGGGTGGGAAGGTGAGACAAAAAAATCTGTCAATATTTATTTTGGACTCAGAAATGCTTTAAAAAAATAGTCTCAAACATTTTGTTAGACAAAATACTTCCACTGTATGTTCGTATGCTTTTCCTTCTCAGAAACTTGTGAACTTTGCTGAGTTTTTGTAAACTGAATTAAATATATTTAAGGAGCTGACAATTTTAGACTATGTATCAGAATTTTAACACTACATTAAAGTAACAGCTAAAATTTTTGGCATGTATCCTCAAAACACCATAAAAACAGACTTCTAATTCAACTCTCTATCAATACTGAACTTTGTTAAAATAAATTATATCATAAAAAGTAAAAGATAATGACTATGCCTTTAAGCCAAGTTTCTAAAGTGGAATTCTCATGTTTCAGTCCCATGCTGCCATAGATGAAAAAAAGGCAACTGTTGGAAGGATTTGAATTCTGATCCATTTCAATCTTGTAATAAACTTGGTGTTTTCCAGGAATCCAAATTAGTAAACTTGACAAAATTTTTTTTTTTCTTTTAGGATTGAATCCTTGTTCCCATGCTGTTCTACAAAGACTTATGGATTAGATTCAATTCTTTCTCTCATAAGATCATCCCAACGGGGATCCATTTCAGTTGTGGCAACCCAGAAAAGGGCTTGAAGATGCTCATCTGTCAATGGCTGGCTCAATGTGTGTTGGTTTCGTGTCAAATATGCAAAAGCCTTGTCACAAATTTGGTTACTATCAAACAAGGATGCCACTTTATAGGCAACCCCTTTAATAATTGGGTAAGATTCAGAAGGCAATCCAGCATAGAACTGCCCTAAGTCTTTGACTCTGTATTCATTCCAAAGGTTAGTGTTTCCCTGAAGTTTTGTTAGTTCCACCCTTACTGAAATAGGTGCATATTCAGGCTTAAAGTTAAATGGATTTGCAAAAAGTTCTAAGTCTTTTTTAATGAATCTGAGGTCCTTAAAATGCCTCTCAAAATCTTTTTGTAGACGACAGATCACCATTTGATACCTGTCAGGCTCAAATATTTTTTGATCTTCCTTAAATTGCTGTTTAAGCTCATCAACAACTTCGCTGAAGGCAGGAAAGTCTGTTAAATCTTGTTCTTCAATTTGTCTCTGAAACAAATTCAGCTTACCTTCAAAAGTACAAATATGGTCAAAGGCAGTAGCAGCAAAGACTCCACTAATTTGTAGCTCTTCACTGAGTTCTCGAAGGTGGTCCATAATATCCACCAAGAAGCTAAAGTCACAAAGCCATTGCTTGTCTGTGAAATGGACAGTTGTTGCCCCTACTGAAACCAAAAATGCTTCTATTTCTTTTCTTAGTGAAAATATTAGTTTTAAAGTTTTCCCTCTTCTAAGCCAATTGTTCAGACATCGTCCATTGATCCTTTCACCGTGCTCTGATTCAGACTCAGTTAGTAAAGGCTGAAATTCTGGTCGCCTAACACCTCTGGTCTTAATCATGACTATCCATTCAGATATGGTATTTATGATCTGATTAACATCTACATCATAAGAACTCAATAGTTCCAAGTGAAGAAACCCTGAATAGTGGATAACATTCCAACAGTTGGGGCTTACAGCCTTTTCTCTCATGTATGAGACAAGTCCTGAGTTCTCACCAATCATCCTCAAAGTGTGTGTGGTGGTCAGTCCAACCATTCGCTGCAGGCTAAGCCCTGCTGTCTGCAGGGCCTCTAGAATAGCTGACATGAGCGCACCAACACTGAAGTGATGAGTCAGGTTGATTATGGTCAGAAGGTCTTCTTGCACCTCCAAATCAGAGTCCACGCCACGGATAAAGACAAGGAGATAGTTCTCATAGGCCACAAAGGCCTGGTCGTCCAGAGCAAGGGAATAGGCCCTAAAGTTCCTGGCTCGATTAAAAAGCTGACTACGCAGATTATTGTCAATGCTCAGAATCCTCTGCCTTGTGATCTCCGGAGATAAATCAATGCCTTCCAGGACGCCTATGTGATCTGGCAGTACCTCTCTCAGAAACACCTCCATGCACTGGTACACAAAGTCCCCTTCACCCCAGCCGCGGCCCTTCAAAGCCAACAGGCGGCAGAGCCCGAGGCCTGCACGGGCAGCTTTCTCCTCAGGAGTGAGAACATCAGCGATCGACAAATCGCCCTGCCGGAGACGCTCCACCAGGGCCGCGCGCTCCTCCTCCGTCACATACCGCTCGTAGAATTCGTGTTCGGCTTCATAGTGGCGCCTGACATCGCGTTCGCGGGTAGAAGCGACAAGGCGGTGACACACCAGGCACAGAGCACCGTTGCCCTCCGGAGGTTCCACCACCAAGTAACGCTGGGTCCACTCAGGCCGGAAAACAAGAGCTTCGTCGACTTCCATCTTGCTCCTTTTGGGCGTCATCCACATTCTGCGGGAAGCCACAAGAGCACCGCAAGCCTCAGAGGCCACAAGGAGAGGGAGGAGCCGGCCGGGAGAAAAGCACCTCCCGAGCTCTGCGACAGATCACCTCAGCGGGAAAACACTAGCCTCTGCGATGACACCTCCCCTTCCTATTGGCTGGAGATTTCGTATTCTCCTGCAGCTCCTAGGAAAAAACCAATAGGAAAAGCAGACGCTCACATTCTTCCAGTTGGTGGGCTGCAGACGCTTTAAGGCGGGACCAAGAGATCCAGACACTCAAGCAGGTAAGAAATTTGACTGGCATATAAATTGTCCAATCGGTAGTTCTTGCTGGAGGGAGCTGCAGGATGTCGTAAACCCCTAGTGGAAGGAAGAACGTAGGCACGATGCGCTGAGCTGATTGGCTAAAAGCACTTCCGGGGGGCATCTGAACTCCGCCTGGGCTTCTCTGGCGCTAAAATGTCGCTTGTGGCAGGGGTTATTCGGCGGCTGGATGAGACAGTGGTGAACCGCATTGCGGCGGGAGAAGTTATCCAGCGTCCTGCTAATGCCATCAAAGAGATGATTGAAAACTGGTACGGAGGGAGGCGAGCCAAGTTCCCTTAAAGGCAACTACGTAACGGGCCTCTTCTCTGAATAGCGTGGACACACCTCCATGCCTGAGCGGAAGCGCGTACAGCGCATGCACTGAACAGGGGCGCCCGCGGAAATCTTGGGCCAGCGCTGGTCCAGCTTTCAACGTCGCCTGGAAGCGAGAGTTTCTTGAGCACTCTCGTGAGGTCTTTGTAGTGTTTGGGGGCTAGTAGTAGAGAAGTATATATGATACTGTTTTAATAATGCCTCTAAGTTAAGAAGCTGACTACAATTATGTATGCAAGAAGTACAGAAAAAAAGATATAAAATATAAAAGCTTATGTTAGGAAAAAAAATCCGTATTCTTCAGAGGATACCATGTTGTTAGTGTTACCATTCCAGAAATAATCCATAGACATCCAGGGGCACAACCTGGTGTTAATATTTATCAAGTTGCCTTATTTTTGAATGAATAATTTTCTTATTCAGTGAGTAACTTCTTTTTCTTATACAGCCTCCAGGCTGAATTTGCTTTCTTTGTAGTTGCTCTGTGCTTACAGGCTACTCTTTGAAAGCACAAAAGATTTATTAACTTCTTAAAGAACTTTGTACATTGCGGTTTTTTTCTTTCCTTTGTCATAAGTGTATTAAAAGAGTAATGGTAGAGAAAACCATGTAGCATTTTAAAATACAATTTATTAGAATCACTTAGGATCCAGAGGTTGAATGAAGTTCAAGTAACTGTAAAGTTAGTTGAGGGTAAGAGGCATATGGCAAAAGTATCCTACTTCTGCTTATCTTTTTTCCATAGAGGAAGAGAAGTATTGCTGAATGCCCTATTGGAAGTGATTGGTCTGCCCTTCTCTGTTATACAATATGTAAATTCATATAATGTGGACGTTGAGCCTGCAAGACAAAGGAAAAATATATCAATCTAACACTTTCATATTTATTAGGGTTTTTATTACTGTTTGGTCCATATTGAAATACATGCATCAAAGTAGGTGGAGACTAATGAATTATTTTCTGTCTTTGATTTGCCAGCTTAGATGCAAAGTCCACAAGTATTCAAGTGGTTGTTAAAGAGGGAGGTCTAAAGTTGATTCAGATCCAAGACAATGGCACTGGAATCAGAGTAAGTAAAACCTCAAGGGAGCAGGATGTTCTTATGCTTTGTGTGATAACTTTGTAGGAAAAGCCAAAACTTTTCCCTATTTTGAAAGTTCTGGCCTTTGTGGATGGGATTTTTTGAGTGAAAAATTTAACCGCAATAGTAATTATGTATTGAGTACCAGTAGGCATTGTTCAGGAGATAATGGTAGTGATAAAATAGCCAAAATTACTTTCTCTTCTGGTGCTTCCATTATAGTAGAGGGGAACAAGCAATAAAAAACAAGTTCAATAAATACTGTAATATGTCAGGTGATGTGAGAAGCAAAATCAGGGAGGAAGGTAAGAGTGAGAAGAGTGACACAATTTAACTCGAATAGTTCAGGAAGGCTTTAATGTGGATGTGATATTTAAGGAGAGACCTGATGAAGATCAAGGAGCAAATCATGAGACTGTCCAGGGAATGAGTGTTTTAGGCAGAAAGACTAAAGAGAAATAGAAACATGAAATAGAAACATGCCTGACACATTTAATGAGCAGCAAGGAGACAGGTATATCTAGAACAGAATGAGCAAGGGAAGAGTAACAGGAGATGAGATCCAAGGGAAAACATGCAGGACCTTTAGACCCATAATGAAGTCTGTGGCTTTTACAGTGACTCTGATAGGATACAACTAGAGGATTTTAAGCAAAGTGGTACGTGATTTGGAGAGTTTTATAAAAAGTCCTTTTTCTGCTTTGTGGAAAATAGACTGCAGCAGGACAGGGTGGAAGCAGTGAGGAGGCTCTTGCAACATCCAGAAGAGGGCAACAGTGCCTTTATCTAGTTTGGTTGCAGTAAAGATATAAGAAGCAGTGAGATACTAAGTTAATTATGAAGGCACACACTCTCAGAACTTGCTGATACACAGTGTGAGAGGAGTCAGGAATGATTTCAAAGTTTTGGCTTACATAAATGGAAAAAATGTTGCCTTACTGGAGATGGGAAAGATTATGAAAGAAACAGGTTTTGGGGAAGATAGAAAGTTCAGTTGGGGACATGTTAAATTTAAGGTAGCTGTTTAAGATGTAAAGTAAAATAAGTCGAAAAAAAGGACAAATATATGATTCCTATTATATGGTGTAGAATGTGGAAAGTAGAATGATGGTTGTCAAGGAACTAGAGAATGAGGAGAGATGAGTTATTATTTAATGGATGTCTTAGTTACTTTTTTGTCATTGCTGGGACAAAATACCCAATCCCAGGATTAAAGAAGAAAACGTTTAGTTCATAGTTTGTGAAGGTTTCAGTTGATACCCAGCTGGCTTCGAGGCAGGGTGGCATGGCTTAGGAGCATTCTTGGTGGCAGAAAACAGAAAAGCAATAAGAGCAAAAGGGGAAGAGCATATGAGAAGACTCTTTTAGTCTCTTATACTGTATGTAGGCTAACCACCCTGGGGTGGGTGTAGCACTCATGCC
Organism: Dolichotis patagonum; assembly: GCA_004027295.1. NCBI lineage: Eukaryota > Metazoa > Chordata > Mammalia > Rodentia > Caviidae > Dolichotis > Dolichotis patagonum. The sequence goes on from PVJX010022339.1 coordinate 16,681, forward strand.
CGTGATCCCAGCATTGGACCATGAATCAGTTGCAAACTGTAGAAGCCTGTTCCATGACTGAATGGAGCTTTGGGGAGCCATCTAGACAAAGCCATAACAGTGGATATAGAGACTCAGTTTGGGGAAGATGAAAATGTTCTGGACATGAATGGTAATGATGGTTGCACAACGGTAGTGAAGTAAGTAATGCCACTGAACTGCAACACTTAAAAATATTTCAATGAAAGTTTTATATGCATTTTACTATAATTTAAAAAGTTATTTAGCTGGATGTGGTGGTACTCATTTGTAATTCCAGCAACTCAGGAGACTGATGCAAGAGGCTTAGAAGTTCAAGGAAGCCTGGGCAACACAGTTGAGACTTTGTCTCAAAAATGAGTGTTTCCTTAGCCTGTGTGAGGACCTAGGTTCAATAAAAATTCCATAAAAAATAAAAATAAAAAGTTAGCTGTAGATTTGAAGTAATATTTTCTAATTTTCAAAAAAGACCTGAGACTGACTGAAATTATCAGGAGAGGAAGTGTAGACAGAGCAGACATCTAAGGATAGAAAATACTGGGTGATTCTGTTGTCAGGAGATGGGGACATGAAGTGCAAGCAACAGTTGATGCTGAAAAGGAGCAACGTAGTAACAAGATAGGATGTCAGACAATGTTGTAATCTGAACACCAAGTAGGAAAGTTACTGCAGATTTACAAACTCTTCTGAGAGGAATTCCTTCCTGGGTTAAATCAATGAATTAAAACTTGAGAAAGATTTGGAAAAGTAAATAACATAATTATTTACTGATTTTCTGTGTCCACTAGAAAGAAGATCTGGATATTGTATGTGAAAGGTTCACAACTAGTAAACTGCAGTGCTTTGAGGATTTAGCCAGTATTTCTACTTACGGTTTTCGGGGCGAGGTAAGCTACAGTTTAAAGAAATATGTAAACTATCTTGCTGATGACATTGTCATTTGTCTGTTTATATTTCTCAACAGAGGTAAATAAGATTTGCTGTTTTTGCCAGGTGTGGTATTGCAGCACTTGGGAGGCTGAGGCAGGAGTATCGCAGTGGGTTCAGGCCAGCCGGGGCTACTTAGTGAGCTGGAGATCAGCCTGAACCCATGCAGCAAGACCTTGTCCCAAAACATCAAAAACAAATGAACAAACCAAGATTTGCTATTTTTTTAATTGCTAAATACAGTGGTACCTTGATTCACAAACTTAATTTGTTCTAAAATTTTAGAAAAGATGGCCATGGTTGTGTTTGTCACCCAATACAGAGTTTGCACACAAAAACAAAGTTTTGCCTAACACTTCTATTTGAGAAACAAATGGTTTGCAAACAAAAGTGTTTGTGAACTGTAAATTTGCATCTATAGTGCTACCTTGGTTCACTAACTTAATTCTTTCCATGATTTTGGTTGCAACTGTAGAATTAATCTTGCTATCAAAATCGTGGAAGGAATTGAGTCCATGAATTGAGGTACCAAGGTATATGCAAATTTTAACTTTATTTAGTTTGGCTTTCCAAAGCTGTAAATTATTCATCGGTACTTAATATCCAATAAACTATTTTAAAGCTTAGATGTTATGTATTGTGTTTACCCAACACAACATGTAGCTACATTCATGTAGCTTTTTTGGCAAAAAAAAAAAAAGAATCATTTAGTCAATATATAGATCTAAATACCAACATATGGAAAATACAGGGTACATTCAGGGATGATAAGTGATACTAACAAAACTACATGACAAAAGACTGACAAAAGCCACAAGGAAGGACTGGGGGTTTAGCTCAGTGGCACAAGCGCCTGCCTGGCAAGCGTGAGGTTGTGAGTTTGATCCCGGGAACAAAAAAAAAAAAAAGTAAGATAAACATGCTGAACCCAGATGGGCTATTTGATGGTATTGGGTAGAAATTACTAATTTTCTTAATAAAAAATATTGTGGAGCGGCACATGCCTGTCTTCCCAGCAACATGGAAGACTGAAGCAGGAAGATCACTAACCTTGGCAGTTTAGCATTGAGGATTCAATCCTTAATACTGAACAAAAAAAATACTGTGGCATTTGTAACAGTTTCTTTTAGGATACTGTACTGAAATATTTATGGATAAAATTATTATAGGAATATATGATATAGAAAATAGAAAAAAATTAAGATTAAAATGGGATCCTCTATTTTTATGACTTAATTCCTTATGGATACCTTTCCATCCAATAAGTGTAGGCTTATGTAGTTCTTGATGGGTTCATACTATTCTGTCAGGAATAATGTACTACATGGAGTTTCATCAAATGATTTTCTTTTGAACATTTAGGCTATGCTTCTTTCCTATTTAACACTCTGATGAATATTCTTAGATATACACTGTGTTTTGTTATTTCCTTACTTATAAATTTACTGAAGTAAAAACGTACATTTTAAAAATATTAGTAGATTTTTACTGCTGGTGGCCCACCAATTACATAAAATTGATAGTTTAAAACAGTGCACATTTATTGTTTACAGTTCTTAAGATCAGAAGACATGGGTCTCATTAGGCTGAAATCAAGGTTTTGGTAGGGATTTGTTCCTTTCTAGGAGATGAAAAAAACTGTTTAATTATTTTGAGGAAATGAGATTAAAGCTGGGAGAGAGGAGAAAAGCCTATTACTTTTCATTTTTGGTCTCTCTTAGATTTTTAAATTTGCATATTACTTTAATTTTTTTTTAAAGGCAGCTGTGACCCAGTATCTGTAATTTGGGACTATTTATATCAAACCAAAATAGTTTCAAGGACTCTCTTACAGTGACCCCTAAAATGTTCCTAATAGGGATACTTTACCCTGAGGCTGCCTCAGGTCAAGCTCTACGAATAGTTTCATCCTGACTTTGCACCCCGTGGGTCATTTTCCAAGCTCGTGGCCTCCTAGAGCCTTAACTGGGCAATCTTTAGGGTTATTATTTCACTGTGATTATATAAGATTTGTTTAGGGATTTGTGTCAGCAGAGGTTCTAATGCTTTATGTATGTTCTACATGTTACTCCCAGCATGGCCAGGCACACACCTAGAAGTAGCAGAAATGGATTAACTTAGGTACGTTGACTGCAGTCTGTGCTCCTCCCCATTTGTTCCACGGAAAAGACCTGTCAAGTACCAGGACTGTTTACTGTGCCATTTGTAGTGGGACTTTTTCTGTGGTGTTAGGTACTGTTGTACTATGGTGCATATCTAGTGTCCATCCTTACATGGGATTCAAAATCATTTATGTTTTCTCAGTGATGAAAATTACAAGGAAATCTAGCTAACACCAAGTAATTTTTGAGCCTAGAAATGTTTTTTTGTTTTTCTTTATTTGGCTTTTGTTTTTGCCACAGGGGTCTCACTCTCTTGCTAAGGCTGGTCTCTAACTCCTATGCTTGATTAGCTCATAGAACCAGGTGGTTTTTAATGAACCGAACCTTCCTCAGTGTATAGGTACTGTCACACAGACCTCACTGTAGCACAGCTCCTGGGTTGCATACTAAAGATGATGTCCTTTTAGAGATACAGACCCCAAGGGACTAGAAAACCAGTCTTGTTTATAAGGGGGAATGAAGGGGCCATATGTTTTTAAAATGTTTTGTTTTAATTGAATAATTTTAATTTTATATTTCTACCCTATAATTACTTATATAAAACAGTTTTGAGTAGCAGTCTCCAGCATCATGTATTTGGAATAACTCCACTGTTTCTGAAAGCAGATTTTTAAGTTATTAAAAGATAAATCATTCAGGATATGTTAAGCATGCCTGCTGTCATTTGGATCTCAAGTGTCACTAGTAGGCCTACGTATTAATGCCTTAGTCTCCCACCTTGGTGCTACTGAGAGGAGGTGGAAATTTTAACAAGTGGGGGCTAGTGCGTGGTCTTCAGGTCAACAGGGAATGTGTCCTTTAAGGAGCTGTGGCGTCCCTTTCTCTCCTCTCCTGTGGCATCCCACACGGTGAGTGGTTTTGCTGCCTCATATGTTCCTCTCCATCGTATGCTTCCTCAACAGAAGCCCAAAATCCATGGACCAACTGATTATGGACTAACTCTGAAACTGTGCCAAAGTAAAGCTTTTCTATTACAAGTTGATTGTCTGAGATATTTGCAGCAATAATGGGAAGCTAAGAATGCTGTAGTTCTATCATCTGAATACAAAGGCTGTTAATACATTAGTGCTTTAGTGTTTCCTTTTTGACATTGTAATATAGATTTTCTCTTTCTTTAATGATTATACTACAGATTCAATTTTATATCCTTTTTTAAACATGTCAACAAAGTGTTCATTGTGGTCACATCTTAATACAAAACAGAGGAAGCGATTTAGATACTTTTCCCTCAGCAGTTTTTGTTTCATTCCATTTTATTTTCTTCCATAGGCTTTGGCCAGCATAAGTCATGTGGCTCATGTTACTATTACAACCAAAACGACTGATGGAAAGTGTGCATATAGGTATAGTATTGCTTTTTTCTCCTATGTATTCATCCTGAAATGTACTTTTTTCCAAGATCTCTGAGAATCCTACCTAACCACTAGTGTTACTTTTTTTGTTGTTATTAAGACTAAGAAAGGTTTATTGAGGAATAGAAATAGCTGCAGATACAGACAGGGTACTAACTAGGTTGCCCCAAGTCTGTTTTTTTTGTTTACTGGTACATATAGATACACATAATAACATTCATCATAGGGAATTTGTACCTGTATTTTTTTGTACCTGTACCTGTTTTTTTTTTTTCCCATTCCTCTTCAACCCTTTTTCCCCTCTTTATTTAAAAAAGTCTTGTTTCCATTTTTTCCTTCTATTCTTTTTATTTCTTCTCCCTTCCTTCCCTTCCCATACCCTTTTTCTTTACTCCCCTCCCCATTTTAACGTTGTCTTCCAATTTCTCAATATTTTGGTCTTTATTTTGCAATGAAGGTATTTGGCTCCTTTGTCAAAGATAAGGTGTCTGAGTATGTTTGGAGCTTTTCCTGCGTCTTCTAATCTGTTCCGTTGTTCCTTGGGTCTGTTTTGTTTTGTTTCGTTTTGCCAGTAGCGTTCTATTTTTATCATAGGAATTTTGTAGTACAGTTTCAGGTCAGGGATTGTAATGTCCCCTGCCTTGCCTTTGTTGCCCAGAATTACTTTTGCTGCTCTGGGTCTCTTCTGGTTCCAAATGAATATTAGGATTGTTTTCTGTAATTCTGTGAAATATGCTATTGGTATTTTCATTGGGATTTCAATAAATTTATATAATAATTTTGAAAGTATGGCTATTTTCATTATATTGGTTCTTTCTACCCCAGAACAAGGGAAATCTTTCCATTTTCTGATATATTTTTCAGTCTCCTTTTTCAGAGGATTGTAGTTTTCAATGTGAAAATCTTCACTGCCTTTGTTAGACTGACTCCTAGATATTTTCATTTTTTGGATGTCATTGTAAATTTCTTTCTTAGTGAGTTCATTATGTGTGTACAGAAGGGCTATTGTTTTTTGAGTGTTGGCTTTGTATACAGCTATGCTGTTGAATTTGATTATTAAATCTTTAAGGTTATTAAACCTTATTAGATCTTTCAGATGTCTTTTAGTGAAGTTTTTGGGGTCTTCTATGCAGTGTATCATGTCATCTGCAAATGTTAATTTAACTTCTTCCTTTCATATCTGTATTCTTTTATTTCTTTCTCTTGTCTAATTGCTGTGGCTAATGTTTCCACAACTCTATTAAATGAGAATGGTGATAGTGAACATCCTTATCTTGTTCCTGATTTTAATGTGAAAGTTTTCAGTTTTTATCCATTTAGTGTGATGTTGACTATTAGTTTGTCATAGATGGCTTTTAACAGATTGAGATAAAAATCATCTATTCCAGTATTATGTAGGATTTTTATCATGAATGGATGTTGGACTTTGTCAAGTGCTTTTTCTGGATCCGCTGAAATGATCATATGTCCTTGGTTCTGTTAATATGGTGTATTACATTTATTTATTTGTGTATATGGAACTGTCCCTGAATCCCTGTGATGAATCCTACTTGGTCATAGTGTATAATCACCTTAATGATTTGCTGCATTGTTTGTCATTGAATCTAATTTCATTTCACTATGATCTGATAGTATGCATAGGATAATTTCAGATCCTTTTACATTTACTTAACCATGTTCTATGAGCTACTATGTGGTTTGTTTTGGAAAAAGTTCCATGTGCAGCTGAGAAGAATGAATGTTCTAATGTGTGAAACACTATAGCTATCAACTTAAGTCCATTTATTCAAAATTTGGTTCAGTTTTCATATTTCGTTCTTGATTTTCTATCTAGTTCATCCATTCATGATAGTGGGATATTGAGGTCCCCCATTGCAATTTTATTAGTGCTATTTGATTTTTCATGCCCATTAATACTTGTTTATTTGTGGTGTGCACTTATATTTGGTGGATATATATATAGGGTTGTTATCTCCTCCTCTTGGATTGTTCCCTTTACAAGAATATACTCACATTTTTGTCTCTCAGTCAGTTTTGGCTTGAAATCCACTTTGGCTGCAACCCTTGATTTTTTTTTTTCTGGGTTCCTGTTACATGGATCATTGTTTTCCATTTTTTGACTTTCAGTCTGTCAATTTCTTTTTGATTAAATGTGTTTCTTATATGCCGCATATTGATCTGTTCTGCTAGTCTGTTTTGATTGGCGAATTGAGACTATTTACCTTGATGGTTGTAACTGATGTGTATTGACTTAACCTTGTCATGTTATTTTTCTGTTGTTGGTTCGCTTCCCTGCCCCCTCCCCTTTAATTTCCTGCCTTGCCTGGTAGATTCATTCTCTTGGGGCTCATGGAGTCCTCATTATAGGAGGAAAAAAATAAGAAAAGAACAACAACAAAGTGACTAGAAACAGTGTTCACATTCATAAAAAGAGGAACAATCAATCAAAAAACAAAAAAACCAAAAATGCCCACTTCAGTACTGCAGTTGCTAGACAGAGTGGACAGACAGAGCGCAGATCCATGCTGATTGATCCCGGCAAGCCAGGTGTAGCTCTATGGCAGGGTAGTGGATAACCCAGCAAACCTGCACTTTTAGTTCCACCAGAGTTCAAGCTGGTTTCTGGCTGTGCGCGTGGAACCCGGTTTGCTCGGCTTATAGCACTGTGTGCCTGCTGCCGGCTTGAACTGGGTTGTGCCTAACCCTGACACTGGAAACTCAGTGGAGCCTGCCCACAGCTGCCCTGAGTGCCGAGCTCAGTTGCTGCTCTCCAAGATGGTGAACAACCCGTCTTCCTTTCCTGGGGGATGTCTGAGCCTAAATAACTAACCATTCTTTGTAGTCCGCCAAATCTACTGCTTCGTTCCACTGGTGTGTTTCTCCCTAGAGGCCTTTGGGGTGCCGGCAGTCACCGTGCTCCTGCAGGTTCGAATTGCCCCATCTGTGCATTAAGCCAGAGCTCAGGGAAAAAGCACTGCTGGCCACCACCTTCTGCTGTGTGAGACCTCTTTCTTCACTCTCCCTGTGGGCTTAAATTCTCACTTCAGATCCTTGCTGGGTCTTAGGGCCCCATTCCCTCCTTTTACTCTTCTTCACATTGCTATATTCCAACATCTGGACACCGGATCTCAGAGACAGTTTCTCTGCTGTTCAACACTGCCATCTTCTCAAAATTCTAGTGTTAACTTTCTTTTCTTTTCTTTTTTTAGATTTCTTAATTATATTTTTTATTTTAAAAAAGTGAAACAAAAAAGGATAGAAAAAATACAAAATTTGAAAAAAAACGTAGGAAATTAGCACTAATATATTGCATATTGTTATTTTAGAAATAGTTGTTTAGGTTATAAGAGTTAAGCACAAAAAAATGATCAATCAAAGCATAAACTGTTATTTGGATGAACAGATTAGTAGTATAGCTATCTATCTTGTATATATGTATATATATACATACATATGTATGTATACCTATATACATATAATCTTTTCCCTTCTCTCTTTTCCCCTGTCCCAGTTGTTCTTTCCTTTTGAGCACTTTATTTTCCTTTCATAAATCAAACTCACATTTGTAAATATTGTAGTGTCTCCCTAGTATTAATTTTCTTGGGTCTGAGATTTTAGATAACTTTTTTCCCTCCCTATGGACAAGTTGAAAATAATTATTAAGTGTACGGATACTTAAAAGATGCACCATGACAAGTGCTCGGCAAGGTGTCTCACACATACATATTCTAAGTGGGAGCCAGTGGTGTTATTTCTGCCCCCCTGCCCTTCCGGAGTGCATCATCACTGGGGGCTGACTACTGGGCTGTGGCTGGAACGCTGAGGCCCATGGTTCCTCTGTTAGCTCCCTAGTGCATACCAGGGCTGGCTTACCTTCCAGGAAAGGCTGCTGGCCGGCTCTGGTGCTGACACTATTTTCAGAAACTGATGAATGCCCTTGGAACAGAACAAACGTGGGATCCAGGGAATCAAAATTACATCTTTGTTCTTGTAAGCAGTGGCTATTGGCCAGCAGGAGACAGGTAGGGGTACTTCCCCCCACTGCCTGGGAAATTTTAAACATGCAGGTGTTTTGTAAATCAGCCACTTAGGCCTGTTTCCTGGTCTTCCTAGGCCAATGTGTAAGCAGTAGACGTGGGGGCAAGGGCGTTAAGAGCATGCAGCACTAGTGCTAGGGGAGCCACGGGATGTGGATGGACTGATACGGCTGCGGTCACCTCCTCGGGAAGACAGTTGTGAATCAGTTTCTTCCGAGGTCTGTTGCTTCAGGGGTCATGTTATGTCCCCCCTGGGATCCCTGGTGGCTTCTCTGCTGTGACAGGATGAGAGTCAGAGTCATCCTGTTGGGAACCAGTGCCCTCATGCCACCCACCAGCCCCTTCTTTCCACACATTCCCAGCTGCCATGTAGGTGAAGACTTTTGTGGTTATGTGGTGGTGTTTTTCCTTTCATAGATGGTCTTTCCTATCTCCAGCTGAGACTGTAGCTCCTTAAAGCCCAAATGAATTATTCTGTCTTCTGCAATGTGTTTCCCTACCTTCATTTCCACCCCAGTTTGAATGGTTCCTTCCCTAGATCACTTAGTACAGTATTCCATTGTTGTGGTAAAACAATCCCCTTGTAGGTCTGAGACCCTTTTTTTTTCTTTCTTTCTTTTTTTCTTGATTTCTTTCTTTCTTCCTTTCTTTCTTTCTTTCTTTCATTTATTTATTTATTTATTTTAATATTTACTACCAGGGCTGTCAAAGGCCTAGTACCTGGTAGCTTCTCAATAAATGATTGCATTATGTATTTTCATGTTATCTTGGGCAGTTGCACAATTGTTGTGTAGTAGCTCAGAACTCAGCAACTAAAAAACAAGATTTGGTACAAGATCTTTTTAACAATTCAGTTAAAATGATTATGGAAAGGAAAATAAAATGGTAATTAAGACTGTATAATATGGCTATGTTTAATCTATATAATATTCTTTGTTTACCCTTTGAATAAATATTTCTGTTTCTATTAGATGTTAACAATCTAATGTACTTTCTGATCAGAGCAAGTTACTCAGATGGAAAGCTCAAAGCTCCTCCTAAGCCATGTGCAGGCAATCAGGGAACCCAAATCACGGTAAGGATGGTACATAGGAATGTAAATTGGTGGAAAAGAGCTTTGTATACATATTGAAATAAAAAATAAAATTGAACTGTTGAGGTAGTAATAAAATTAATTCTTGTTAGTTAATAGAAGCCCAAGGACATCATCCTATAAGCAAAACAAAACAAAACAAAACAAAGGGTTTTGTAGCATGGCCTTATCTTTTGTAAGGCCCGGGAGATTATTTATCAGGATGGCAGGAATCAGTGCCACAGCAGAACATTCAGGCCAACTGCTGAAGACACAGGTGCGTGCTCAGTCGATGTTTGTGTGTCTGGAGGCAAATCGCTTAAAATCTCTGACCTTACATTTTCTCATCTATCAAATTGACAAAGAATACCTGCCTCAAAGTGTGTTTTGTAGATCATTTGACAGTTTCATTAGTTGGGAATAAGTCCAATATGCGCCCTTATTTCTATAGCATTTCAGCCCCTCTCTAATGATCTCATGTACCCCACTATCATATTATACCTCCTGCCCCTCCACCCATAATCCCGGCTAGAGCACACCTCCTAAGGCCAGTGTAACCTTTCTAACTCCTGTGTGCCATGAGGCATGCAGGAGGCAGAAGTGAATGTGTGCTTTGCAATGCATGTTAGGAGGGAGCCTTACCAGGGTGACCAGTGTCACTTCAAGAAACTCCAAATCTCAGAACTTTTATGATTTTCCTTATTTTGAAAAATATCTTTGACTACCATGTGTGGTCATAATTGTTTATAATTCATACACGTCTCACTAAATTATGCGCTCTTCTGAACAAGACTCAGCTTTAAAGTTTGTTTTCACAGGTGGCCTGGTGCCCCTGCCCCTTGCCCACACTTCAGATATTACTCTTACCTTTTTGAAGCGAGGAGGGGTCTCCTTGGAGTGACTAAGATCTGGAGGGGTAGGGTCTAGGGCACCTCGTTTGCTTGCACAGCATTGAGAGCAGGCTTTGAGCGCTGTCCCTCACTGACACAGGCCTGCAAACTGCTATATAAACAGCAGTTGAAGGCACTGTTGGGCTGTAGTCTAGACGGGCTTCCTTCTGTGTGTGATGCACTTGTGCTGCTGCTCAGGCCCTCTTAAAGACTCGCTTTGGTACTCCTATAAAAAGTGATAGAATAAAATTTGTCTCTATATTTTCAGCACAAAGCAAAGAGCCTGACATAGAGGTAGTGCCTGGTACATATTTGAGAAGTTAATCTGTGTGGGAGGCAGGAAAAATATCCTTTCATTCCTTTTGCAGTGTTGCCCCAGCCCTTTCCCTTTTCCCTAGTCAGTGCTTAGAATTGTGCTATTGGTAAAATATCTTTAAATCTACTATTTTATGTCCCAGCTTTTGGTGAACGACTTGAGCCTTTCTTTCTGTGCAGTTTTATGAATTTACAAGAAAATTAATCTTCTGTTCAGGTGGAGGACCTTTTTTATAACATAACCACAAGAAGAAAAGCTTTAAAAAATCCAAGTGAAGAGTATGGCAAAATTTTGGAAGTTGTTGGCAGGTACAGTTCAAAATCTGGCAGTGACTCTGTGATTTGTCATCAAAGTAATGTGTTCTGGTGCTTGTAAGTTAAGAACAGTTGCTAAAGCAAATGGCAAACAACAGAACTAGCCTATATGTTATTCTAGTCAGGGTTTAATTGTTACTTCTCAGCTTTTTATTGTCTCCTCCAGAAACAACAGTTGGTCTTTGTGTCAGTGAGGATTCTTTCGTGCAACCAAAACAAAATGATCTTTGAGTTGAAAAGAAATTGATTACAAGGTCAGGAGTTTGCAAGTAGAAGGATGTATAGACAGCTGCTCCTTTAAGAGGATAAAAACCAGGGTGATCTCAGCGATTTAACGTTGTTACTTAGCTCCAGTTATTTTCATTCTTTTCCTGACTCTGCTTTTGAATGTTTCCTGGAAAGTACATCTAATTGACAGAGTTAGGTCATATTATCCTGTGCCCTTGCCTGAGAAGTGAAGACTTCTTGATTGAGAATTTTATCTGGTATGCATCAGGTGGAATGGGATAAAAGTGGTTTCCCAGAGGAAGCTTACAGCCTGTTAGCACCAAAGAAAGAGGGAATTCAAGGCAGATGAAAAGTGTTCTGCCCATGGTAGGCTTAATTTGCCACACACTCGACTCCATCATGGGCAGTCTAAACTCATATGTCCTTGAGATATAGTAGAAATAGATTAACTATTTTTACTATTTCTTTAAAAATCTAAAATGAATCAAACATTTGCCCATAATAAAATGACACAGACGTACAGATCAAGTTTCTTTATTTTTCCCTGGAAATGTATAAACCAGTGTCAGCTCCTGAAATTGAGATGTGATTACACAATATAAAATGAATGTTTAAATTCTTAAAAATGTGTTACAGTAAAAGACATGTTGCCTTTCACCCATGACAATTGTCTTTTACTCTAATTTTTTAAAAATTTAAACTTTTACCGTGTATTTTGATCACTCCTTGTAGAGGAGTCCTGTTTTGGGTCTAGGTATGGTAAAATAAAATATTGTTACTTCATACATGCATTTGTTGGGCATAATCTTTCAAATTATTGGGGACCATAGGGGAGTAGTAACTTAGCAACCAACCAAGAAAAGGCTGTAAGATATTGGCACAAGACTTAAAGGAAAGGAAGAACCTGGCATTGAGGTCCCTGAAGGAGAATAAAAATGTGCAGGTTTGTTACAATAAGCTTTTCAAGATGTCCTAGCAGCAGCCCACCCCTTTTGCAACACTGAAAATAAAACTTCAGGAAAAGAGATCACACTAAGATCTCTTGAGTCCAGTCAGTAACCCATTACAACTGTTTGATTCACATTTAGCATTGTTATCTCTGTAAATAGTCTCTACTAGTTTATTTTCCTGAGGATAGGATAGTGTGTACTAAGATATTTTTCTTTATACATAGCTCTGCTTAAATTGCTTAGCTCTACCAATTTACTTAACTAAAAGGGGGCTCTGCCATCTCTTGTCATTTTGGTAATCTTGGCTTATCATTCATTTTGTTTTTCTTTCTAGGTATTCAATACATAACTCAGGCATTAGTTTCTCAGTTAAGAAAGTAAGTTCTTGGTTTTTAGGGGATGGTTTTGTATTAGAAAAAGGAAGAAGGAGATTTTTAATAATTTGTCACAACTATAAGAAGAAAGTCACTGTATCTTCTTTTACCAGCAAGGTGAGACGGTTGCTGACATCAGAACATTATCCAGTGCCACAATTGTGGACAATATTCGCTCCATCTTTGGAAATGCTGTTAGTCGGTATGTTGATATCCTACAAATAAACAATACTTTGCATTCATTGTCTTGTTTTAATGTCTAACTACAGTATTGTGGAATCTGTCAGGATAGCACCTGCTTTAAGAGTTTGCTTTAATAAAACGTGCAGACTCGTTTTCATGGAATTATTAATTCGTGTAATCAACACTTCTGGATATATGTTGTCTGTTAGATGCTCTGGTTGTAAATAAGCGTATTTTCTCTAGTGTGTGTCTTCAAATATTTATAACGTAAAATTCTGTCATCTACCAAAACTTCCGCTTCTCCTCTTACTTCCACTGTCATCACTTTAGGATTTCATTTATCATTCAGCTTTACTAATTGCCTGTCATATTCCAGGCTTTGTGCTAGAAGTCAGGGATATAAAGGCAAATTATTTTTGGCCCTCAAAGGGCCAAAGTGTCACCAAGTCTTCATTATCATGGAAAGCCTTAAAGAGAAACTTACTAGTACATAGATTCCTCTTAGTGCGCCCATCTGCATGTAAACACTGTCACTTCCATCCGATTCCCAGCTGCACATCAGGACTTACAGAGCCCAAAGTGACTGTGTCATAATGTGAAGGGAAGAATCCTAAGACCCTCCATATGCCAGGGATGAATGAGGTGCTATGCATACACAGATGAATAGAGAATGACACAGCCCCTGACACAAAAATCTTGAAAACCAGTTGTCATCATAGTATCAGATTTTTAATTCAAAGAACAAATTATTCATTATTGAGCCAAACCAAGTTCCCAACTAGGGAACAACCAACTTACTTTTAATTACCCTCTCTCATTAAGTGTAAATAAATGAATTTTTTAAAGTTGTGTTTCCACCAGAAAGAATGGCCAGGATAGAAAAAACTACCAACAACAAGTGCTGGAGAGGCTGTGGGGAAAAAGGAACTCTTCTGCACTGTTGGTGAGCGTGTAGACTGGTGCATCCACTGTGGAGGTCAGTCTGGAGATTCCTCAAAAAGCTGGGTTTGGAAGTCCCATTTGACCCAGCTATTCCACTTCTAGGCATATTCCCAGAAGATCTGAAAACATCATACCACAGTGATATGTGTGCACCCATGTTTATAGCAGCACAATTTGTAATAGCCAGATCTTGGAAACAACCTAAGTGCCCATCAACTGAGGAATGGATAAAA
>PVJX010022340.1:0-30690 GCA_004027295.1 Dolichotis patagonum
GTGATATCTGAATGTCCTAAATACTTAGAAAATGTATAAAATTTATAGTCTCAAAAAGAAATCCAAAAAAATTGAAAAATTAAAACAATACATATATGAATTTGTGGAAGATGACTTTTTTTAAGACAATTCCCTAAGTAGCTTAGGCTGCACTTGAATTTACTGTGTAACCGAAGTTGGCCTTGAATTTATGGTAATCCTCCTGCCTCAGCCTCTTGAGTGCTCGGAATACAAGTGCACACCATCACTCCTGGTCTATGAAAGATCAATAAAGCAATATTTGAATAGAAATTTAAAGCATTAAATACATACATTAAAAAGAAATCTCAAATCACTTAGTTTATGCCTTAAGAAACTAGAAGGACACATTGATCCCAAAAGAAAGTATGAGAAATAAAATAGTAAAATAAGCACAGAAAATAAACAATAGAAATATCCAATACTATCAATTTGTAGTGATGGTCTCACAAATGTTTATGTAAGTGAGAGACAGTGGGGCAGACAGAGATCACTAATTTATACAGTAAACACGTGCAGTTTATTACAGGTTAGTTATAAACCAATAGTGTTGACAGTGAGTGATTTCCTCAAAGAAGAACAGTGAGAACTGAATAATTTAGTGAACTCTCTTCGACAGCATCTGAATGGAAGATCAAACAAAAATTCTAAAATGGAATATTTTTAAAGAGAAGTGAATAGAACAATGAATGAAGAATGAATAAACAATCGTGGTAATAATAGCGAATTCATTCAGTGAATGTCACCCTGGTTCCGACAGTGCAGCCTACGGTGGTGGCAGAATTGGCTGTTGACTTCTCATGCTTGGGCTCCTCCAGCCCACTGGAGGCAAATCTGTGACATGCGAGGCTCTGAAAGGTTCACCATCTCTGCTCTGGGTCACTGCTTTGTGTCTCTGGCTACTGCCCAGTGAGGACTGTGCCTCTTCCAGAGGAGTTAGCTGCATCTGAAGACTGATCCAGGCAACGATGTGACACAGGAGAAGCCCCTTCCTTTCCTCTGATAGACACAGGAGAAGCCCCGCCAGCTCTCGAGCAGCCCGTGGTGTCACCTCCCTCCCCTGTCACACCTGCAGAACACTCATTCCTCTTCTCTGCCCAGCCCTTCAATCTGCTGGAGGGTCTTTTGGTCTCCACAGGTACTGGTTCCCAGGAACTTCTCCAATTCCCTCTTGTATGTAGTTATCAGAGACATTCAATCTGTTTTCCAAGAACAATACCTAGAGTAATTATTTTATTCAATTTCTCAAATAATTCTCTGAGGGATGTTCCATAAATATACATCTTTTACAATAAAGAAACAGTCATTGTTTAGAAATTTGAGTTATTTGTGCAAGATTACAAAGACGATGCTTGGAGGTGATAAACAAATATGGACCTTTACAATTATCAAATTATAGTCTCCTGAAGGTAGACGTCCTAGGAATCATTAAAATCTGTCTTAATATCATTTTTGATACTTTTTCAGGTTCCAGATTATCTAATGCTGAAGGCACAGTTGATCTTGACACATCAATGCATGTCTAATACTAGCTCTATAAGCATAAGGTGAAACGAGATATAAATGATGGTATAGATAGATGACTTCACTGCTGTACCCAGTGTTGATTAATAGGGTCCCGTAAAAGTGGCCTGTGTGTTTTTGCGGGTAACATATTGTTAATGCCTCCACAAGTCTGACATGTATTTAGCACTGATAAATGCTTGCAGAACTTAATTGAAGCCCCAGGGAGTCTCTGATATATTGCCATCATGCCTTATCCTTGAAGTTGTCTTTATATGATATTAACACCAGTGAACTGAACAGAGACTGCAACCATAATTATAAAATCGGCTATGAATGTTCCATTAAAATGATGCTGATAAATTACATTTTAAAAAATTTTAAATGTCTGCCAGTATTTATTCTAGAAGCATGTATTGAGAAGCTACTATGTACTAGAACCTCTGCTATGCACTAAAGCAAAAAAAAATTATTAAAATATTTTTGATTATGTAGTATGAGATGACATCTAGTAGACATTATGTGACACACTTGAAGTGCACAATTTAGGATACCTGGATTGGTGCTGGAAATATATATATATATATTATATATATATATATATATATATATATATATATATATATATATATAAGTATAATGTTGTTCTCAAGATTATCTGGGTCAATTTTATTCCATCTTAACAGAAACACAATCTCCAGAACAATCAAAAGCAGGATATTTAGCTTTATTTTGAATGGATCACACCATATCCACAGTACTATATTCATCATCTGATCATCTGGGGTTGGGGTAGAGCTCAGCACCACAGTGCCTGCTTGGCAAGTGCAAGATCCTGAGGTCAGTTTGTGGTACTAGAAAAAAAGGAAAAAAAATCATCCAAACACCACATTGAAAACGCCCTAGCCAACTTTTAAAAATGGCATACACACCAGCAATTATCCAGGTAAAGCAACTGGCATACTCTGACACCTGTGCTTTAGGAGAATGCGGGGACTAGGGTGCTCCATCTGAAGAAATGAAAGCTAAGAAAATACAATCCTTTCACTAAGGAGTCACTGAGGAGAAGGTAAACTTGCTTTTCATGCTTCAGGATGAAGTGAACGGAAATTACAAAGCCGTGCACTTTAGTTTTTATAACATTATAAAACTATAATTATAATTATAGTATTATAACATTTATTATGAGAGCTTCATAATGCTTAGACCATATTAAAAGGAGGGTTCTCTCTCTCTCTCTCTCTCTCTCTCTCTCTCTCTTCCCATCTTTCTCTGTCTCTCTGTTTCTCTCTCTTTCTGTCTCACAATGTGGTAAATGTTATTTTCAATAAAGAATATTTTTGCAAACAGCTGCACAATATTTGCTGAGACCAATAACTTCCAGTTTCATCCATTTCTATAGAATAGAGAACTTTTGCTTTAGAATAAATCATTTAATGGAATAGACTTTTGTGGCATTTTTTAGCAATGATCATATACTCCGAAAAAAATGTGTATGTTTTATGTCTTATAATGATACATTTGCTCCACAGAAAAAAGTCAGACAAAAATATGGAAAATAAAATTCAAAATTCAACAATCTTTGTGAAATAAATTTCAACAAATGGATTATATCTCTTTTTCTATTTACTGAAAATCTTGAATTATTAACAATGCTTAAATATAATTCTTTACAATGTCTATTTGTCATTTGAGAGAGAATGAACTCATTATGCAATATAATTTACAGTGCCATATCAGATGTTAAAATATCTATCTATCTTGAAAAATACTGATATGCATCAGTGACTATTTTTGGTGTCACTTTAATGATTTGAAACAGAAATAGGAAAATATTTTGTAAGATAGCTGAGCTGGAGCATTGACTTGATTGGATTCAGAGTCGAATAACGAATTAGGAAAGCACACTTCTGTTTTTGTCTGTGTGAGTCATGTACATGTGACCTTGGTTACATCCTACTTTCAGCCCTGTCTTTGTGGCACTGTCCCCCTGCTGTGCTTCCTGGCTGTCATGAAGTGAGCAGCCTTCCTCTGCCAAGCCACGCTGCTCTGAGGCACCTCAGCAGGTTGAGACAGCTGACCAGACTGAACCCTCTGAAACCAGAATCCAGATAAACCATTTCCTCCTTCTAATTGTGAGCATCAGGTTTTTGTCCTAGTGATGAAAAGCTAATGCAGAAAACTAGCATCAAAAAATTTGAAAGTGCCTTTGCATGAAATTTGTTCTATATTTACATGAAATTTATTCAATTCCCCTGGACAAGCCTAACTAATATACTATGTGTATCAGAAATATGATTTACTTTTTTTCTTATAAGGCAAATAATGTAAGGCAAAAAAACCACTTTATAAGGTTTTAAGCCAAAAACTGAACAAGTTTTATGAATATAGGAATGGCATTTAAAATGCCTAAATATTTTTGCATTATTCATCCCTTGAAAAGTCTTAGTCTTTCTTTACCAAAAAACCTCAAAGCAGAAGCCTCTGATGACCTAAAAACATGGTGAAAAAACTCATGTGGACAATAAAATAGAGTGAAGACTAGCTACACAGTAAGAAAACTTGTCCTGAAATCTTTAAAAAATAAAATTACTTAGTGGTTTTTATAAAATTAACTTCTTAGGAAAAAAAAACTTTCCTACAATGACTGTTAATATCGAATAACATTCAATTTTCCAACAGTAGTATTAGCTCTAAACATATCTGTTATTAATTTGTAAAGAAGCTAATAATTTGTTACATGCAACTCTTAAATCTGAAAAAAATTGGGGTTTTAGTAGAAATTAAAAATGCATTATGTTTTAACAAGTAGCTAATTAATGAAAGTTGTAATCTCCACTTTGAGATGTATCACAAAAAGCAGATGTAGAGAAATAAGTAAGCCAATTTAAAACATAGGAAAAACTGCACCTACCTTTCGAGGATAATTAACATGAAAAAATTTGCTAGAATAATATAGGAAGCCAGGGATGTGACCCAGTGGCATAGCAGTTGCCTGGCAAGCATGAGGTCTTGAGTTCAATTCCAAGTACCAAAAAAAAAAAAAATTGTATAGGAACTTTTAGCTTTAAGCAAATTTAAAATCATAATCAACACCCTAACAAAAACATACTTACGATGTGCAAGAATTATACTAAGCACAGGCTAAAAAGAGATTTAAGAAATGTTCCCTGTCTTTATTGACTTTTAAGTTTAACAGTCAGAAATAGGAGATGAGCTTCACATGAGTGCTATGAATAATTTGCAATGGTTTCCTGGATTTTTGTGTAGTGAAGGAACTTAATACAATTCCAAAGCATTCCAAGAAAGGGGCCACTTTCATTTTATGACACCTGTCACTACTATAGGAGAGAGCAGTGACACCTCGCAGATAGTGTACAAAGGCTTCCAGCTCACACAGCCTGGTGTAAAAAAAAATAAGTATCTTGACATATTTATAATCAGACATAATTCATATTTATACACAGACACAAATAGAATGAGAGGTAAGGTGAAAGGAAAGGAAATGGATGATAGATGATCATATATACTGGTAGATAGATTAGTATGCGTCACAGTACTGAGGGCAGATTTCGGTGGAAAACTAAACAGCGAAATGGTCTTCAGGACAAATGGGATAAATGACGTAGAAATGTACGGGCAAGATGGGCTGGATTGAGCAGTAGTGGCAGAGAGATGATTCCAGAGTAAACACATAGTGTGTGTTTTGATAGTAGACCTCTTTGGATGAAGTAAGATTTCTTAAAAGGCTCATAAAGCACATGAACTACCAGGACAAGGACTGTGGACATTGTTTTATGCTTTAAAAATAACAACTTTTAAATACAGAAGTGTTCTATTTGAGAAAGAGTAGCTGTCAAAGTACATAATGAATGTTCAAACAAAGTAGCAGTGATTTAAAGCAAATTCCTAGTCTATGTGAAATAAAGCATTATGTTCTTATAGCACAGAAAAAAATGTGAGTTTAATTATGGAAGGAAGATTAAAAGAGTCACACGGGGGCCTGGTGCTCCGTCATTGTATATTTCTCCAGCCCTCCTAGAAAAACTAAGAGCTACCAGGAGTGGGTGACTCCTGATACATGCATCACAAAGCACACCAAAACACAGTGTGTGCCGACTCCATAAGTCATGATTAGCTGTTGATTCTGAGTTGATTATAGTTTCCAGAGACTCAAAACGCCACATTTGTTGATGGGTTAGACTAAGGAATTTTGAAAGGCAGATGTATTCGGAGTGTTGCAAGTACTCCAGCTTTCACTGGGGCCAGTGCATCTGAAGGATCATTCAAAGGTTTGAAGGTATAAAAATCAGTGTATTATGACTAAAATCCCTACACTGGTCCCTGTGTTGTGTGCGCATGTGCATGCGTGCGTGCGTGGTGTGCGTGTGTGTGTGTGTGGGTATTACTGTTATAATAACGTCTAAGAATGAGACCTTCTCCCAGAATGAAAAATACAGAAAGAACATAAATTGCATAGGTGGATAAATTTCAAATACTAATGCCAAGAATAAAGAGATGACAGTACCAACCCCTATTGTCTACTAATAAAATTCAACTTTTTTAGTTGATGCAGGGGCTTAATAGATCTTGGAGGTTAACACAAACTGTCTTAGAGTAACGTTAACCACAGTCCCCACTGCAAATATGGTATCCTTGCAAACTGTTGGAGTAACTTGTGCTTCTGAAGGATTTCCTCAGCTCTGGAGCTAGTGAATGCTTTGGCATTTACAATTAATAAAAACAAACTAATATGACTATGATCTGTATCTGCAGGAGCAGAACTTCACCTGAGAGAACAGCAATATAAACCCTGACTTATTTCAGACTTACTTATGTCTGTCTCATCTCCGTTGTACTATAATCTTCAGAGATCTCTTCTATCCCATATCACATCATGGATGCCTTTAATATTATTCATTAGGCTAATTATACCTGGTATGATAATGTCATTTTAGTGAAACACATGAAGGTAAGCAGGTGATAGATTAATTCAGTGAAAAGCCATATAGAATCAACACAATTGCTATCATTCAGTGTTCTCAAACATTTCTAAATATTTCCTTACAAGAGAAAAGTTGTGATACATATTTTGACATGGCTAAGTAAGGTAAACATAAAAGATTAACCCCCAAAGTTTCATCTCACTAAACTTGAATATTTTTTATTTTTTTCTACAGAATGCAAAATAGTAAATATTTCACACTATTTTCTCCTTTGAGACTATTGTATTCCAGCATTATTGCATGGAGCAGCCACAAACAAGTCATAAATGATGCCTTGTATTCCACTGGAAATTTATTATAGGCAACAGGCCATATGTATCCTGAGGTTCATAGTTTGTTGAATCTTGCTTTACATATATTCTAGAAAGTTTCAATCTCCAAAGCTAAATGGTTGTGGGATCTAAACTTAAATAAACCAGCCTCTCCCATAGGCAAAATGGAAATCACCTAAATAGTGCCTGGGAGCTGAAGTCCTCAGAGAGTAGTTTCCTTGATCTCACTAATGGACTACACTATCAAAAAACTTAAAAGTCCACATATTTATATGCAGGACTCCATAAACATGGAGGATTAAGTCTCAAGATGTTTAATGTATAATGCTCTTATGGAATTGGAGCACACATGAATCCCCCACATCACGTACATATTATGCTATTATACATTGTGGAATGCATTTTCCAGATGTTTACTTAAAATTTCAATGTTTTCTGTTTTATGGATAGATATATATTATTTTCATTGAAATTTACTTCCTGAGATTATTCTGGAATTTTTACTGTTGCTTTGGAAAGCAGTAGAATTGCCTCCCATTTCACAAGTTTAAAATTATATTTCTATGATCTTTAGTACAATCATTAACTTCCAAAGGAAATTTTTCTCATGCATAATGCTAAGAATAAACCAATCACCTTCAGTGTGTATTTAGGTGGTTGTGTTTCTTTTGTTATCCTGCTTCTAAGTGTTTTCCGTTTTAAATTATAAGAACAGATCACATAGGAAGCTTGCATCTGTTTATATACCCTTGAGTGAAACTAATACTATGAACAGTGTTCAGAAAGATAATCAAACAAAAACCTTGATAACTGTGATTTTGTGTGTCAGGGACCTCTCATCATGACAAAAAAGGAACATAAGGTCATCATTCAGTCTCCAGACAGACCTTACAATACTTCAATCATGCCCAGACAGGTGACAAATTTCTTTCCCCTTTCTGCTGGGGATTTGTGAGTTGCTTATTCTTTTACTTTCTGAGGCAATTGATTTTTCTTATGCGTTTCTTGTCATCATTACTGTCTGAGTCATGTTAATGAACTCTCATTATTTTAAACTATTTTATTTTCACTGTACTGATTTTTTTTTCCAAACAAGTATTGGGAGTTAAGAATTCTTAACCCTTTACTGTTTGTAACTTCTGGTAGGTGCTTAATTTTCCCTTTCTGTCTACAAAAGGCCTTCACATTTTATCTATAAAAGGAAATATATTGTTGCAAATATTCAAATTGTGGTTCTTGAAATTCATGAACTTTCTTCACTGATGTTGAACTACCTATTCTTTCCTGCAACCTTCAATATGTCTGTCCACTAAGTAAAGTTGTAATTAATTTAATGTTAATCATTGTTTTAGGTTATTATTTTCCTACTCCATGAAAACTTTTTAGATCATACATTGTTTTATATTTTAATAATGTAAAGATATATTTAAAAAATGATGACCCTTCTATCATTTTGGACAACTTTGATTTCTGCAGCAATGCACTACATCTCTAACCGTATCTTTTTAAGTCCCCTCATCTATTCATCCCAAGGGCTTACATTCCTCCTACACTTTCCTTTCTAGTCATTCTATCCAAAATCTTTGGACAGACTTATCCATACATATGGCTTGGAGTGCCAACAGTGGACTACTGAGTTGTAATCTATCTCACTATATTAGTTACCTTTCTGTCACTGTGAAAAAGTACCTGAGAAAAATCAACTTGAAGGAAAAAGGTTTACTCATGGTTTTAGAAGTTTCAGTCCATGGTCTCATGGCCCCCCTCAGTATAACATGGTAAAAGGTACACTAGATGAAAGCTACTGAGAAAGAATAGAACCAAGACAAGACAGGCCCTTCAAATGCATACTCTCAGTGAACTGCTTCTTTCAACCGATCCCCACCTGTAAAAATTTCCATTACCTCTGTTATGGTTCGTATATTGGGTCAACTTGAGAAGTGTAGAAATCTAACTAAGAGACTCAGCTGGGAGCCAGAGTTCTTACTTTATAAACGTCCTCAGGCTGTGCAAGAGGAGGGCACAGAGGTGGTGGGAGTACTGCACTGCCCTGGGTGGGGGTAGCCTGCTCACAATATAAAGGATGAGAACAGCCTGGTTCTTCCCCTGTCGCTTTTGCTCTGGCTGCTTTCGCTAGATGCTGCCTTGAAGTGTTGCCCCGGTGCCATGCCACATTGCTTTGGAGCCAGATGATTATGGACTGAAACCTCCACAAACAGTGAGCTAAATAAACTTTTCCTTCCTTCACTTTGGGTGTCGGGTGTTTTGGTACTAGCAATGGCTTCCCAGTAGCCCATTAAATTGTGAAAATATCATTGGATTAATCCTTTTATCATGGTATAACATTCTTACCCAATCACTACCTAAAGACCCCATCTCTGAAACACTGAGTAAGTTTTAAACTTATAAACTTTTGGAGGGCATTTCACATTCAAACCGTAACACTGGTCCGTATCTTCCCACAGTAACACTTTTCTACTGAAATGCCTATTTAATATCTCCAGTCACACAGGATCTGAGCACCTCAGTTGCTATCTGATATTGATCTCTTCACATTTCTCCAGAAGTTTAGTGCTCTGTTTTGCCTGTTCTTAATAAATGGCATCAGGAGTCATCCAATTGCACAATCCAAATTCTTGGAAATCATCTTTAAATCTTCCCCTTGTTAATGAAGAGGATCATGTGACTATTGCTAAAGAACATACCAGTGTGAGAAGTTAAAGGATTTGCTTTCTGTACAGTAAAACAGGGCCCTATGGACAGATTCCACCCCAAATAAGATGTGTCACACCTGAGAATAAGTCCAGGAATTCACTTTATAAAGGTAGAATTAGAATTAACATTTAAATAGTGTATTCTTTGAATTTGAAATTTCCCATCAGACTAAAATTAGTTTTATGACCTAAATGAATTCTCATACTTGTAATTCCATTTTCATCAATTAGTTTAACATGGAAACACTGCAGTTCAACTCAGACATAAAAGCTCATTTACATTTATTCAGATTAAAATAACAAACATTTTATTACAAACAAGCAAACAATAACTCAAGTTGTCTGAAAGAAACAATCCAGAAAGAGATCATGTGAGATTATACATGTAAATAAGAATTATGAAAAAGTCCTTACTCTTAATAATGAGTCACACTCAATTTCCTTCATATATGTCAGGCTAGTGATTTGTCATACTGATCTATCATATGTCAAGTGACTAAAAAAAATTTAATGTATTTATTATATATCATAAATATATATTAATACAAAACAAATATAAAAAACATTGGGCTAGGATTCAGTCTCCATTTAGATTATTTGAAGTTTTATTTTCCATCTATGAGTAAAAGAATCTTATCAGAAGATAGTACACTGGAAAATGGATAAATGTATTTATAAATCTACAAATTGAGTCCGCATTAAATGAGACTTCAGATTTATTTTTATAATACATATTATTTCAGATGCACTTTTTTTTACAATAATACATATTATTTCAGATGCACTTTCTTTTACAAAAAAAATCACTGTCTGCTCATGCTAAGTACTCAGGTTGTTTATAAATATTAACTAAATCTTCAAAATGATACCAATAAAATCTTTAGGATAATGCAATCTTTAAAGATTAAAAAAACCAATGATATGAAAGACAAATTAATTGAGTAATGTTATTTGAGAGATGAAATCAATTATCAGAAAAGGCAACTGTGTAAGGTCATGCAATCAACCAGTAGTCCAGCTGGGACTCATCACCGGTCACCCAGTTCTGGGGACATGTGCCATAACGTGACACTGGAATAGTGACACTGCTTAACCTGACTTCCATCAGATTTCAAATGTAAACAGCACATGCTATATTTCTTGAGAATGTTTCTGGTAGTCAACTTGTTTTATATGAATTTTTGGATTTCTATTGAGGCACTATAAAAATCTTCACAACCTGCATGCAAATCTTCTTCCTTCTATTATGCACAGGAGAAATGGTTTTCTTGCTCTCCAAGTATCTGTCAGAAATTAGTTCCTAGAAGATATACTTCTATCTTAAATTTCCCTTCAACAAGATCAAGGCGATGTTCAAAGATGAGAAGATTATTTAGAATCAGCACAGCACCAGACATGAAATGTAGTCAAGGGGTCTGGAAAGACTCACAAAGAACAGAAATTTTACCCCTAAAGAAATAGAAATGTTTGCAGATGCCGAATACATGCGTTAACAATTCCTAGGATTCTGTAGCACTATGTAAAATGATCAGGAACAGAACCTGACCAGGTGGTTTTAAATGATTCAGGGAATATTTTTACAGACATCCGGTGTATTTGGATATTCTGTGAAACACATCCAAGAATAGCATTTGCAGGAAAGCAATTATTTTAACATACGTTCTTAATGTTGACATATGTCCCAAATCAAAAGAATTTGAGGAACACTTCCTCGGTTTCAGACATTATTCTTCATTCATGAAGTTATTTAACTTTCTCAAAACTGCTTTACAGCCAGGATCCTTGTGTAAACTTTGGCTATCACAACACTTCAACTAATTTGGTTAATGGTATGCTGAGGAAAGTAAATTGGTAGAGTATATTTACACCTGAATACTTCAAATAGTCAAAATATCAATAAAGATATGATGTTATTTTTAGTGTAGCAGTTTTGTGCAAAATGAAAAGGTAGAGTTCAGTACCTTTTTTTACAATCTTGATTTTTTGTTTGTTTCTTTTGTTTTTTGGTTTTTGTTTTGTTTGTTTTTGTTTTTGTTTTTTTGAGACTCGATCTTGCTAGGTACCCCAGGCTAGTTGTTAACTCGCAGTGATCCTCCTGCCTCAGCCTCCAAAGTGCTGGAGTTACAGGTGTGCACAACCATGCCTGACTTGCAACTCTATAATGTTTTTGCCAAATAAACAAAATTGGCTAAACTGAAGGGTTTGTATATATTTCACTTCTAACAAATAAATTCTACAGAGATTTGTGAAGATATCTTATAAAATCTCCTGGAGGATAATGGGTAAGGCTGAATTCTGTGGTTATTTCTTCTACCTACCCAGGAGCCCATGAGCACCTGTTACATGTGACTCCCCCAATGGCTATAATTGCCAATGCTTGCTGGATTGTTAGTTATTTATTTTACACACAAAATTCATTTTACTTTGTGTATGAAACCTGAGAACAGTGGAACATCCTCACAAATGAATCAACATTTCCTCTTTCATAAAACATCAGATTTGACTAAATGAACAATTAAATTGAACTCAGAATTTTCTCTGCTGAGAATTGTGAGATATATACTTAAACTTAAAGCAGTACTCTTCATCATCAAGAATTTGACTTCCATTGGGTAAGTCTGTCCTCAGTAGCTTTGCTAGTTGCTGATTCAATCTCCTCCTGTTGAACAGATTAGACTCTGATACTCTGAGAGCAAACTCTTAGATCATGTCCTTACATTCCCTCAGTAGTCCCTATAAGAAGGTTTGCATTAATAGATTCCTAGTATATTATATACTTTTGCTTAACCCACGCATATACAATGTGAATGACATGAAACTACCCCACTTTGGAGGTGTAGAAATTAGTTCCCAGAAGATATACTTAAATTTGCCTTCAACAAGATCAAGGTGATATTTGATATTCAGTGATGAGAAGATTACTTAGAAGTGGCTCTGGATAGAACAGCACTAGACATGAAATCTCCCAGAGGGAGAACCAGGTTGTGCCTTGCAGTACTTAGGTTACACAGGTACTAGGATGAGGAAGGGACCAATTCGTATGGTTTCTGAAACACATAGGAGAATGGTGTTCCAAGTTTCTAGTAAGTTAACAATTGTAAGACAGATTGGATGAGGATGGTAGGAGTTGGGAATAGAGTGAGATAGAAATGTGAAATATAGGAACTGCAGATCCAAAAGAATATTGAGCAATGTTGAAAGTTTGCATTTTATCAGAAAGGCTAGCAGAGCCAGCTGAAGCCCCCTAAGTAGTAAAATAATGGGACCAATGGGGATTTTGGAAATAATTCCTCAGTAACTATATATTGACTGGAGAGGATTGGAGAATCCTGCAGTGAGTTAGGAAAACAAAACAGCAACTATGACCTAAATTATGGCAAAGGCAGGAGAAGAAGGAAGAGAACATTCTATAAGAGGTACTGTGGACACAGACTCGACAAGCAATCAAACTTTTTATGAAAACAGAATAAAATAGTTGATAACATTTCTCAGCATACTGATCAAGTAAAATGTATAGGCCTGATGCCATTCATCAGAGTAAGGGATACAAACAGAGGAGAAAATTTGCCAGAGGATAAGATAAAAAACAAATTAATGATAGTTGAACTTCTGTAACATTTGGAAAGAAGAAATGATTTATAACTCTTTTAAAAAGCATATTTTCTGTCCTTCAGTCTCATGGATTTGTTAACTAGTGTTAATTCCTTACCTTTTTTTAAATGAAATTCTTTATCATTTCTATCCTTTTTTTCTGTTTTGCTTTTTAAAATTAAAAAAAATGTTTAACAAAGCAGGTTTTCTATATAAAAGGAAATTAGAATAGTGCTCATGCCCCAGTGATATTGAGAGTTGTAAATGTATTCATACCTGAGAAGCTCCTAAGATGGCTTAATATATAAATACCACTAATAATATTACTCATTGTTATTTTAACCAAATGGATACAATATAGCAATTCTAAATGGGTACTAAAGCTCAGGAGAGAAATGTGGACCAGGGAGATCAATGCTGGTGTGTTCCTCACATATAGTCCTCACAGTGTTCGCCACCCTTGGCTGTTCATTAGAATCATTCAGGAGCCTTGCCTGACCCTTTCCTGTCGAGTGCGGTGTCCAGCCAGGTCAGATGCAAATGGAAAATAGACTCAAAGACCAAATGACACTTCCCAGGGAGGGTGAGTAGAATGGGAAGAGATCTTAACGGTCAAGGTTTCCAGGCCCAAATTGTCATCTTTCTAACAACATCAGCTCTTTCTCCAGATTCTGGGTCAGTCTAAACCACAATATTGTGGACAAATACAAAGATAGTGGAGTCTTTCATTTTGGTCTACCTGGGATGAGTTATGGAGAGATGGTGATATTCTCACCATCAGTTATAGGGAGGCACAATTCACACAGACCTTGAGCAAGTCACAACTGGAGAAGAATCAGTGTGGGATTTTCATGTGCATCCGGTTGGTGGCAGCAGGGTGGCAGAGACTCAGTGTTAGATAATGTCTGTAAGTCTTGGGATTGTAGGTAAATCGGTAGAGGAAGATGAACAGCTCTTAGAATGTGAGGAGATAGGGCTTCCTCCTCACATTTGATGTCTCAGGGTAATAAACCTCTTTTGACTTGGTTCTTCAGGTAGCCATAGAAACTGACAGATCTGCACCTTTTGAGGAGCTGTGCCAGGAATCAGGTCTATCATGACATGTGGTTAGCAGTGGTGGATGTAATAGCATATGAATGTTTTCTTCCTACTATCCATTTAAACGCATAGACAACATCAAAGACCACTGAGGCAGCACCTTCTCTGGAGGCTGGAGCCCTGCACACAGTACCATTGGAAGTGGAGCATTTTCCTAGACTGTTTCAACACAAATGCCAAGGACATAATTTTATATTCACAAAAAACATTGACTCCGTATACGATGTTATAGGAGTGTGAGTTGGTCTACTTCATGCAGACAAAACAAGTCTCACCTAGACAAGCATTTGCCTAAACTTAAAATCAGTTGTTTTTACACTACATTACAGAGTATATTTAGAATCAGTAAGCATAGTAGTCCAGTTTGGCTGACATAAACTATTCAAACTGCTGTAAAATGACATGCAAGACTACACTATGCCTCAAATCTCAAAGAAAAGCATAAACAGTAAATTCAGTAAAAAATGGAGACATCAGTTTTAGATAGCAATCAATAATTGTTTGAACTTATCCTTTCTCCTCCACAAATAATTGACAAGTCCTATGATATATCAAATTGTGCTTTGCTTTGGGGATATAACAAGAAAAGTAACGAAGTCCCTTGTTATGAAGCCTAAATTCTAGCAGAGTAGGATGGAAGATTAACCAACTTACAACCAGAGTCTGCAGGTGATAAATCCAATAAAGAAACACAAAGATGCAATAAGGAGAGAAGTTGATGATGGAAAGAGAGGGCACTTGTTTTCTATGTTGCTATTCTATACAGATGGTTTACCTGGACAGGGACATCGGGACAAGACCAGCAGGCAGCAAGGAATAAAGCACCTAATGAGTGGAGAGAGTAGAAGGAACTACAGGTGCAGAGCCCCAGCGACAGTAAAACACAGCAAACACCTGGCTGCCCCAGCTCTGAGGTGCTGACAGCCTGTTTGTGTGTCTTACGTGACTATGGCCATTACTTAGCGCGGAATTTACTTTTTGTTCTGTCTTGATTTGGCTTTTTGTATGCAATCTTAGAGAAGAAGAAGAAGAAGAAAAAAACCAAAAAGATACTCCCTACCCTCTTTGTCCTTCATGAAAATTAGAGCCAAAATAACTATTTAACAAACCTGCTCCCACCATTCCTGTCTCCAAAGTCCTACTATCATTTTTTAGTACACCAATTTTCTCTTTTACTGTCTGTCGACTGAAGATATATGAGAGCAGCCCTTTACTGGTTCACAAACCATTCCTGGCCATTTGGGCAGGCTGGGTTTTCTTTTCACACTTCTAATTATGAAAAGGAACCTGGACACAGCATGATGGAGGGTGTGGAACAGCTGTGATAATTCTCTTTATGGTGTTTGATTCATTAAATGGCACACTTTACTCCTTTCTGAGTAATAACCTTTTAGAATTGCAATAATGCAATATTGACCAGCAATACCGGATAATACAATACTGGGCCAGCTTGGTGGCAACATACATGTGAAACTGCATTTTTCCAATATTTTGAGGAGAAGCACAGAGTTACCTGGCCTTCTGGCTGGTTTAGGGGATACAAATCACCTCAGAGAAAATTGCCTTTTAGTTATAGCTTCTGTGAAGCTTCCTAGAGTTTCAAGTTTACTAGTGTCTTTTCAAATTGGGAATATTAGAAATCTGATTTTTTTTTCTCCTGGTATCATTGTGGGTCTTACTCCTTTTATTCTCCTGATACTCCCAGTGTTCATTCCGACTTCTGCTGAGAAGTAACATTTCATAATTTATAACTCCCTTAAAGACAAAGGGCATGGAAAAACCAGCCTGCATGTGCCGTCACAGCAGTCTTCCTTCGTGACTCTGATGAACTCTGCTTTCAGAGGGTATAAAAATGGCATGATCAAAAAAGATAACTATGGTCTTCACTTCAACTTTGACCCAATTACTGAGCTCAAAACAGGGCTGGCTTTACACCATGACAATGTTGGTAATATAAAGAAAAAGTGTATGACATGATCTGGATCATACAAGAAAGTTTCCTGCTTAAAATACTAACCTTTACACAGATGCTCATTACTAATCCAATTCTACTCTATTAAAAGTTTTTGTTCCACCATTTTCATCAAGCATCATTTATGGAAATGTATGAATGTGAAACATACAGAGTTTCTTTTGACTGAGTTTATTCAGCACCTTACACAAAAATAGAGAGGACGTGGAAATATAAAAGTAACAGTGGGAAAGGAACTGCAAATGCAGAAAAATGATGGCCAAACTCCAAAAAATCATTTCCTTAATGATTATTCCGGAGACAGCCTGTGTGAAGCAGGCCAGTGTTAGCCCCCTTATTGACCATTGAACAGATCCAGCGTAACCACAGAAGGATGGAGAAAAGAATCTGGGTTCCCAGACAGTGGGCTCCTCTCCTTCAGACACACAAAGAGCAAATATGCCCAGCCACCATCATCAGTCAAATCTGATCATAACACCCACCTGGGTCATTGCAGTCTACTGTAATTTAAGTGTATGTTTTATGTCTTTTCTGACACAAAAGAATACTGTAATAAAAGGGTGACAGTTTGCCACTTAGAGACAAGTAGAAAGTAGAAAATTACTCTAACTTGGCAGAATAGTGGGTTTATTTGGAACTCATATTAGGTGGCTGCCTTTAAGGAAACTACAATGTAAGGGCCTAAGCACCCCCAAATAAAAGAAATACTGCACAATGCAGAGATTATAAAATAACTTCACATACCACAAATGTCTTTATGTCATGAAAAACAGATTTTCCCTTGCATACACCACATCAGCAAAAACGAGATAATCGTTACTATTTCTGTGGCCTTCTTCATTGCACAAATGGCTCATAGAAACTAATTCTTAAACTGTTCTCTGTGACCTCCGGCGAGAAGTCTCCAGAGAAGACAGTATTCAAAGTGTGAGACAAGAAAGGACCATGCATGTGGAAAGGTTGAAACAGAACCTAAGCTAGTGAAACCCTAATACAGACGTGAACTCAGTATGGTCAGGGACCCAGAAATACACTGTTGCAAAATTGAGAGAAACAATTCAAAGAATCAGGAAAATAGGAATGGATTCAATCTATACAGATATAGAAGGAGGTCAGAGTCAATTCTAAGTGCCTTAAGAAATCACTTGGAATGTTCTAAATGGTAATGTGGCAAACTCTTATTCCTATATCCTAAATGGTGCTTTGTCACTGGAGAGTAGCAGAAAAAGGGAAGCTTTTGCCGCAGCTATTGCCGTGGTACTGAGGAAAGATGACTATGACTTGAACTGGAAAAGTAAAGAGTTTCACTGTAGTAGATTTTTAGGGTAAAGCTGAAAGGAACTGCTAAGAGTTCTAGGAGATATTGGGAGTAAAGAATTAAAGACAACTCCTACTTCTTCAAATGGAGGAGAAAGTTAGTTAAGTGCTTGAAATGGGCAGCTTTTCACAATGCATTTAGCTTGATGCTCAGGGACCCTTGCCTTAATTTTTCTGATCAAATAAATCAGAGATAAAAATATTAAAAAGACAATGATAATGATGAAGATTTTCTGTTTTCTGGTCTGTTACGGTTTAGACCTAAAATGGCCCCTAAAGTCTTATGTGCTCAAATGTGAAGCCTGGTTGGAAGAGGTGGATCACTGGGCACATGTCTTAGAAGGATAGGTTTTGTCTCTTCCTCCTCCCTTCTCTCACTACCTCCTAGCTGCCATGAAAGGAGCACTTTGCTTCCCCATGACTTTCACCCAAGCTATTTCTGCCCTGAAACCACTAAACATGGACTGAACCCTTTGAAACCATAAGCCAAAATAAACAAACCCTCCTTTAAACTGTAGGCATTGGATATTTTGTTGCAATGACAGGAGAAGTGAATAATGCATGTTTTTTCACTATAGCAGGTGCTAGAACTATTACAAGGCTAGAATAATTCCACTCGTCTTTGAAAAAATCTTAAAACTAAAACTTATTTGAGTCTACTTGAAGTTAATCACTTAACAGTTTACCCTAAGTGATTTGGGCAGCACATTTATTTATGAAGTGACTATCCCAAGGATTCACTCAGACAAGTATCATGTCAAACAGTCAATTCTTGTATTGAATAAATTTGTTAAAAATTTTATATTTCTTGTTAATTATCTTACAAAAATTAACAAAAAATGCAATTTGTGGTCATCCTTATGTTACGCTTTGTGTCTAGATGCCTCCCCACACAGATTCATGCAGTCGTGGTGGGTGGGATTTTTCCAGGGTGACTGACTCTAGAGTTTGTGACTGATTCATGATCTAATGCTAGCATCAAGGGTATGCGTGCTACACCTGTCCTAGGGTGGGTATCCTGCATATAATATAAGGGACAGAAAGAGGGTTGTCTTTACTCTCTCTTGTTGCTGTAACCAATTACCACACTTGTGCTATTTAATTACAGTTGATATAAAGGAAACAAAAACTAAATGCATCACACTATGTCCTAGTTACTTTTCCCATTGCTGAGACAAAATACCCAACACCCTAAGTTAAAGGAAGAAAGGCTTATTTAGCTCACAGGTTATGCAGATTTCAGTGCACTGTTGACTGACTCCAAGGCAGGGCAAAGTGGTAGAGGAGCATTGGGCAGAAGACCAGTTCATGGCAAGCAGAAGACAGAAGTAGGCAAAGCAGCAAGCAGCAAGCAAGAAGGAAAAAGTCTCTTTCTGTCCCTTATGTCCTATCTAGACTGCCCAATGTTAGAGCAGGTGGCACTGATACCCTCAGTCCTATGACTGCATCCTAGATCTCAGTATCACAAACCCTTGACATAGCACCTTCTATGAAGCCTCACCTGTGACTCCCTGAGGCTTTGGGTAGAACATATAGATATCAGGAATAACACCATGAAAAAATAAAAATATTAGGAGAAGCTGAGCTTTCCTAGGAGGCCAGCAAGGGCTGTTATTTGGGAAGTAATTTGAAAGTTAAGATCTGAAGAACTTTACTGGAGAGATTATCACTGCAATATGAACTTGTAACTCATATACACTCAAATGTGGTGATTTATTGACTCTGGCCAATCAGTCCCTTCAAATTCTAAAGGATAGCACCTATTCAAATGATGGCCTGGCCTTTGGCCAGAGAGCCATTGTTGATCCATTCAGCTTTACTTGGGAATGAGTATTTGTCTCAGGGAGCAAAGTCCTGTAGTTTCTAAGGATGAGGGAGAAGCCGTTAAGCTGTAAGACAAGTTGGCGTGGCAGCTAATTGACTTAAGTCTCCAATATAAACCTCTGCTTCCCTTTGCATTCCCAGAGCTCAGCAGAGTACCAGCATATAGGAAACATTCAAGCGTGAGTGATGGTATGAGTGAATAAATAAATAAAAGCAATTAAAGACACAGCAGAAGGCAATTTTTGGCTTCTGTTAAGCAGGAAGGAAGTCAATATACCAGATCAATCGTGGCCATCTCCCAACACACGACCACCACTACTACCACCACTGTGGGAGCTGTACTTTGCCAACTGGCATGCTAACAAAATTAAATTAGAAATATTTTGGGTTTGGTTGATATTCAATCTTTTTTGCTTCTAATTTCAGGGCGTCTCAGAACATAAGAATAAACTGAATATGTTAAAATGCAACTTGCTAAGCTTGCCCTGCCTAATGAAGTACAATCAGAGAAAGACCTAAAAATGGTAATTCTAACAAAGATCCCAAGGGATCAACATGTAAATGTCTAAGTGAAAAACACTATTTCGCAGTCTGTTTCTTACCAAGTCCAATCTACTGCACATCTAAATGGCCAACTGTATTCTTTATCTCCTGCATTACCGTTGTCACTATTTCAACTGTGTCACTCATCAGTTTGATTCCATCAGCCACATATCTATTCTTGCCTATTCTAGTCTCTGTTTCAAATCATTTTTGCACTGTCGTCCAATATGATCTTTCTCAAATAATGATTTTTGGATGGAAAATAGTCAAATGTCTTCCAAAAATAGCACAATCTAGTATACTTTAAAGTCACAGATTGGAATTCTGACTTTTCTGTATTTTAACTTTCTCAAACTTGAAGTCTTTTCATTAATTGTGTGCAAAAGGAATATCAAAGCCACAACAAAATCCTTCCTGCAAGTGATAGACTGATACATTATCTTTCAATATATTCCATTCCATCCTATGTTATTCCTAGTATTTAAAAAGTGCTAGCTGCAATGCTGTAAATTGATTTTACAACACTCTAGGAGATGAAGGCTGCAGCTTGAAAACTACTGATGTAAGTGTTTGTTACAGCCTATTCCAGTTCTGATTCTCTAAGATAATGAATAAACAAGGAGGTCCTTTTGCATATTTTTGTGGATTTTTCCCACTCAGATATTGTCTCTCTGTCTAGTTGTCTTGCTTTCTCTCTAGCTATGCATATGTATTTTTTCTTTGGGAAAGAAGTAGGTTTTCTGTGTTTTTCTGACAACTCTCAAAAATAGCACAAAAAATGTAAAAATTCATTTTTTACATTTATAAATTTATAATTTAAAATATAAGAAGTATATTTAACAATGGCTCGAGCCAGTGGGAAAGACATCTTTTCCTTTTGTTTTCACTGAGTGAAGCAGAGCTTGCCATCCAGGTATTCCGGCCATGATTAAGAAGTAGGGCTTGAGATCGTGCTGCTGCCCTTCCTCTCCTGGTTAAAACACTGGTTTAGGTCATTTGGTTCTTAAACATAGACATTTCATCCCAAAAAGTCATGTGGAGCAATAAAACACATGTCCCAACAATTTGCTGACCTCATTCTATAACTACTAAATCACACTCTAAGAAGATGGAGCTGAGTCACCAATATTTTTAATATATTCTGGTGAATGCTAAGAACTAGGCATGCATTTATTTATTTTCTTGCTCATTCATTAATTTATTGATCATATCTGTAATACATAGTGATTATATTCATCATGGGGAGTTGATATGTGTATATGACATTTCTTAATTCTTATTTCAACCCTACTCCCACCCCGCTGCATCTCTTGATATACCTCAGCAGTCACAGCACTCTGGGAGCCAGTGTTAGTCCAGTGACAGACAACAAGAATGAGGACAACCACTGCTGATAAAGCACTGCCTTTTTACTCCCTTACCGTTACATTTTTCCCCTAATCACATTGGTCTTCTCCTTCATCACACTCATAATCCGTAACTGAGATTCACTACTTGGTCATTTTGGGGTACTCTGGATTTAAACCAGGATCTTCACACTGAGCTTTATCCCTACTCCTCCCTTTTTGAGACAAGATCCCCCTAAACTGTTAAATTTGAGCTCTCACTTACCATTCTCCTGCCTCAGAATCTGGCACTGCTGGGGTCAAAAGCATGTGCCACCACGCCAGGCTCATCTGGTATAATTTAAGGAAGAATGTCTTCGGATTCCAAATTTCATCTGTTGGGGTTTTTTACTGTAGCTCCCAGTAGCAAATGCCTTTTGAGCAGGGTAGCTTTGTAAACAATCGTTTCCTTTTTCTCCATTCTTTGACTTTGCGGGGTGGACTTGTAAACAGCTGGCACTTGTGTTGTTCTGAAGAATCGAAAGCTAAAGTGAGGAAGAACAGAAGTAAGAACCATCCCTCATCTCATCTGTAGACATCGTGAAAGATAGTTGAAAAATCACAGGGACTTCCGATCACAAACAAGCAGCCAACCTAGAATAGAGACCTTGAAAGGAGTGAGAAGCAGTGACTTGACTTTAATATAAACAGAGTCTAATTTGGGCATCAATTATGTTTTAAATCATTTTTAAATAAAGTATCATTACAGAGAAAATGTAGAGCTCTAGAGAGGAATACCCCGAAAATCAAATGAAAACATTTAACAAACCTTTATTCTGAGATGTTACGGTGTTTTTGGTCTTTGTTCTGTAGAGCTGAGGTTATACAGTGATCAGTTTTCCTTCATTTTCATAGTCATTGGACTTTGATATATAAAGATGGTTTCTTAAAAATCTTGAATTCTCATGGCAAATGAAAGTTACAGGCTTTTATATGTGTCCTTATCGCCACCTGGTGCATGTTAAAATACTACAAGGTACTGATGGCATGGCACAATTGAATTATCACTGGGAAACCAAAAGGGGTGCCTAAGCAGCTTCCTACCAGGCACATATTGCAGAGGTGGCCCAGAGAGCTGTAGACATGTTACGTAGGACTCTCAGCTCTGCACTGGCTTTTTCCAGCATGCAAAGATTAGTGAAAGGGATTCCCCTTCCATTTTGAGATTAGGACATTTTTTATGATAAACATAAAAATATATTTCCATATATGAAATTATATTGTAAATAATAATTATAAACTCAGTATATTATAATAACTATAAGGTATTTAATTTTTAATAATACTGGTATAAAGACTGGTAGTATTTTATTTCCTTACATTTTGATCCCCTTACTGGTAAAACCAAAACAAAGTTGGAATAGGTTGTAAGCCTTGCTGGAGAAAGCTAAGAGTAGTCTGCAGACACCCAGGCACTGTCTTTTGCTTTTGCTCTTTTATTCACTGTAAGGATGGGACTCAGTTCATGCTGAGGTCATTCAGCATCTGGACACCAGTGTGTCTCATATAGACATCTCATTGTGAAGAGCACAGAGGATCTCAAATGCCAATAGAAGTGCTCTAACCCTTGTGGGAGAGCAAGAATCAGGAATTTTTCTCAATTCTGATGTGTCTACCATCTTGGAAAGTACAACCACCAGTTCCACGGCATGCATTACAGAGAGGCCAGGTGTGAGGGGGAAACTTTCTGGGACATATTGTGTGTGCCCTGGTTCTGTGGAGCTGCCTCCAGGCCACCAATTTCCATACTAGTGGCTAAATATATTGGAATCATACAGTAGGTGCGTGGGAGTGAGAGTATGTGGGAGTTTGTGTGTGTGTGTTGTCTCCATCAGTACAACACAGAACTGACAGCTCTATTTTACTTATTCCTTTTATCTGGTCACATGGCTTTTGTGGTTGCTGTTGAAATTTCACTCTGCTGTAAAATCTGAAAACCTGGGATCCATTAATAGAACTGGTGAAAGTAACGGCATGGAAAGAAGATGAATTATTTTTGAGCCTTATTCACTTAGGTCTCACCTGCATGAATGTAGTATGTTGGTTATGAACTATGTTAGGAGGTCAGCAGACACCTGTGAGATGCCAGTTTGGGAAACTGAGTGGCAGGTGGAAAAGAGGAGTTCATAACAAGAAGGAAATCCTCATGACTTGAATTTGGGGACAGATGCCAAAATGGGAGCCCAGGACTAAGCCTGTTGTCACAGCTTTGCCTAGAATCAGGCCCATGCCTGGCCTGTTAATGCACAATGATCTCTGAGCAAAAGCTTGTGTGTGCATTTCCTTAGCAAAACACAAATTCTGTAAAGAAAATCCTTATACAACAGAGACACAGTTCACAGGTCACTGCAGACACAGTCTTGATCAAATAAAATGTTTTACAAACACAATCTCCTACATGGAGAGCTCTCTCCAAAATACCTCTTTTACTACAAGTGTCCATAAAGGTTATCTTGATCAACAAAATGACTGTGGAGTCAGTCTTTTCATGGATCAGTGTCAGGTAAGAAAACTGAGGTGATTCTAGGTTCAAGAAGGCTTTTGTTTGATTTTGACTTTGTTTTGGTTCAATTACATAAGGAGGTGTCTCTCTTTAGAGCAAAAGGGTAAAGCATTTTTGTTCTGATGGATTCCTCTCCAGGGCTGTGCACCTGACTCAAGCAAAGCCTCAATTATGCAAAGCACACCTGATAGTACCTTCACTTTCAGCAAGGCCTACGTGAATACTCCCTGAGCAAAATGTCTTGCTTCCCTGTGACCAGTGGCTTGGGGCAAACGTGCAGGATTTAACTAGACTTTGGCTTCAGAGGAGCAACAAAAAAAAAATATCTCTGCTGTTACACGCATCCTGGAACGTCCCGCTTTTGAGACAAACATTTTCTGGACACGACAACTAGAGACAAAACCAAGAAGCAACTCAGTTCACAGCTGAGAGACAGCTCCAGTAAGACAGGGAACACACAACAGGGATTTATTTGATGCGAGCTATTAATTTTTACTTCTGCTTCGTGTGTGTGTGTGTGTGTGTGTGTGTGTATGAGTGCATTTGAGATAAATGTCCCCATGCAGTTCAGGTCAGCCTTGAACTCACTTTGTAGCCCAGGTTGGCCTCAAACTCATTACAACCTCCTGCCTCAACTTCCTGACTGCTGGGAATACAGGTGTGCACCACCATGCCTGGCCTAGCAGTTTACTTACTACACAGATTTTCAAGAAAGCTTTTGAGCATTCCTAGTATGGATTTTAATTTATTTCTATATCTTTTAGAAGAAAGTTTTGTTTCAAAAGCAAAAGACCAGTATTAATTTCAGTGCTGTCGTAATAGCAAAAGATGAAGTCTATTTTCCTTCCAGATAAATACACACCAAACCACACCACATTGTGAGTTAGATGTTGGTAATCTTAAACTTTTAGTAAAAAGGCAAAATAATAAATGCTGTGACAGGTCTTTGGGCCATTCTCAGTGACAATAAAGCCCAAAGCTATAAAAAGAAGCAGTCTGTTCAAGATCTAACATTTCTTTTGCAAGGAGCAAGCTGAGAGTTAAGGTAAACATGAGGTAGGTTAGCGTCCAGCAGTTTGATTTGACTCTAGAACTCAAGCTTGGGGAATTTTTCTCTTGTTTATGTAAGTCCCTCTGTTTCTGCCTATGTTAAGTGTATGCTAGAAAACGAGCCCTTCTCAAGCATCAATTGCTTATTAAAAATCTATTCAGCAAAAAAAATTTATTCAGCAACAAAATACCCAATTGAATGACTTGTAAGTTTGAAAATATTGACCTCATTCATATAATGAATATCACTAAAGGACTCAATAATGTAAATGACATTACATTTTATGTATTTAGTCTACAAGGAATGTTAGAGTTCTAAGACCATATCAGATAATATTTATTAAACATGAAACAAGTATTAAATATTCCCATTATTGGTAGGATTTGAAAATACACTGCTTGTGAAGCATTTAATCTAAGGAAATAGACATTACTGGCTTCTTTGAGAAATGCAGTGCATTGTTGCTCATGTTGATTAGATCTGTGGAAATAAGCAATTCATGGAGACTCAGTTTCCTCATCTGTGAAATAATAAAATGAGGATTCAGAGTGAGCATTAGAGTATATTCTTTCTAAATTGTCTCCCAGCTCAATCTTTTTATAATTTTTACTCATATATCTTCATTCCAACTTAAATATTTCCCATCAGTAAAACACTTAACTGCTCATTTGACAAATATAGGACAGAGTTTGTAAGCCAGTGCTGTGAATAAAGCAATAAGAATGTAATTTGGTGAAAGTGAACGAAAGTATTCGAATTTGACATATTGCCTTTATAAGTATTAATAAAGAATCTCATAATATAAAATCCTCCATGCTTCAATGATTACAGAATAATAAATTACTGTTATTGCTTTTCATGCATGTTACTTTTCTCTTCCTATTGTTTGAATCAGTGACAAAAAAAAAAACCTTTGAAAGAACAAGTCAGCATCTTCCCTTTGTTTTTTTTCAAATAGGAGTCACTATACATTTTAAAAGAAGGACCTGAAATAAGTATCACTGGTAGCACTTACACATTAGGGCCAAAAAGGGCATTTTAAAGACATACATAATTACTGCAGCTCTCTTTAGGTAATATTTAGAACAGCATTAAGCTATAGTTCAGAAAACATGTCTATGGCCCTTTAAATAATCACAGGCCTGTAAAATGCCAAGAATTCTGAGCTGCGGGGAGCTCAGGTCTTTGTCAGTGGAGAAGAGAATGACAATCTTACTGCAGTGATCTGTAGAAACTGCTGTTGAAGATAGAAAGACTATTTCTGAGTGAAGTAGGTTAATTTTTAACAGATAAGCTCATTCTGATCTAGCTAAGTTAATGAAGCTTTCTCTGAATTAAAGTTAGGCGGTGAGCTTTGCGGAAGCTTTAGAGACTGTCAGAATTCTGCCAGCAGCCCACATTTGAAGTATTTGAAAGAAAGAGAATAAGCATCTCTTGAATAATCAGGGACTGCTTTAAAAAGCTGTAAAATGTCTAAATGATCAGAATTAAGAAAATGAGTATGTGTTTAATAATGAGGCAAATTTTTAAAGAGTTTGGTAAACTTCCTTAGCTGCCTTTCTTACTTTATTTTTTTAACTTTCATCCTTTACTAATGATATAGGAGAACGAAACTGCCAACCTGCTATATGTCCAGTATGAGTTTGTGTTCTCTAAAATCAAAGAATGAATTTTAGAAACAACAGAGATTAAGATCAGAATATATTTCCAAGACAAAGAGATCATCTGTCTGAGAGAGAGACAGAAGGAGTTCTGAGTGAGTTGCCAAAAACTCTCTTTTCTAGGGACTTCTATAGAGCAAAACCAGAGTGAGGCAGGTGTAAACATGGGAACCTACAAGGTGGCCATAAAGTGGGATAAACTATGGTCAACCAATAAGATTAATTGCACAGACAAAATTGATTAAATCAGGGACAAACGGAGAAGTGAGTCATGGCAAGGGGGCATGCATACAGAACAGTGACTCTTCCTGTAGGGTGTTGGGATTTTGACTCCTGCTTCCTCAGGGTGATAGAGACCTATTTTGAATATCAATTTTTGATGTTTATCCTTAGGAAGTATGTGGGTACATTTGATTTACCTTTTGTCTTAAAGAGTGGCCCATAGCGGAGGTGTCTGTCTCCCCCAGTTACAAGGTATCTGGCCTTCTGCACTGGCTCCTTGAGGGTGTAGCCTTGTCTGACTGCCTATAATATTTCTGTCTAATTCCATT
The DNA here is from genome assembly GCA_004027295.1 of Dolichotis patagonum. Lineage (NCBI taxonomy): Eukaryota > Metazoa > Chordata > Mammalia > Rodentia > Caviidae > Dolichotis > Dolichotis patagonum. The sequence continues at coordinate 27,010 of PVJX010022340.1, forward strand.
GCCTGTAACACTATGATACTGATTTTCAAAATGTGAAACAAAAAAGGAGTGTCTTATCCCTCAATTATATGAAACGTGAGAGGTAAGAATCCTCACAGCTGAATAAAACTTAATGGAATGAGCCAGTATTTCATGGGGCTCCCTGGATTCTTATGATTTTTTTCTCAATGAAAAGAAAAAGGACCAACCTTACTAGAAAATAGATTAAAATAAAAAAATATTTTAAAATGCACTTTCATGTATTTTAAATTTCAAGGCCTTAAGTTTTCACATCAGCCAATAGCTTACAGTTACAAAGCATTTAATAACTTGTCTAATAATAGGGGAAGTAAAAGTAAGAAAATCAAAAGTCACTGTATAGAAATTAAACTATGATGAAAGATGTTTAGATTCTTTTTCTTTAAAAATTCTCAAATATATTAATATAGTCAATCAATTCTATGCTGTTAATTTGTTCTGGAATTGTGAACCGAAAGCGGGTGCCCAGCAGTACTTGGGACTTTCAGTTCACAGTAGAGATCAGAAGGGGCAACAACCTCTTCACAGAGCGCCCTGCAATGCAGAGAATGAATATGGAATGAAAAATCATCAATAGTCAATCAATACTGAAGCATTCAAATTACAGTTGTGGGATTATCAAAAAGGCCCTTAGTTTAGATGAAAGAGTCACCTGAGTGAACATTTAAACTGAGGCCTAAAGAGTGGGCAGGCAGAGGAAAACCAAGACAATTGAGGAGAATGTTCTAGAAGGATAAGACACTGAGGTGTGAAAAGTAAGGTGACTCCAGAAAGCCAAAGTACAGATTTCATAAAATAGTGATGTTTTGAGAGGAGATGACTTAAAATGAGGTCAAGGATGTGAGATTTCTATCACATGGAAGGTCTTTATCCAAAATGAACAGGAAGTCTTAAAACTGAGTCCTATCTGCCTGTTTTTAAAACTCATTTTCCTTTGCCCGGGCAGCATTATGGTTTCCATGAGCCCTATATGCTTTTGAAGACCCCTTTCTCCATAAAATATATATAAAGAAGAATTTTATTTTATCTCTGTCCTTCCATAAAGAATACATATAATTTAGACTGAACTGTGTATATTTTTCTTCAGCTAGTAAAAGAAATTGAGACATTTTGTAGTTTCCTTAAAATGCTGTGGACTCTTGGCCCTGTTCCTATGAAGTCAGTGGATAAGTAGGCCTGATAGGAAAGATCAGATTTGAGTCAAGATAAAGTGCAAAGCTATTACACGACTAATGGCAAGAGAAAGGGCAGAAATTAGCAAGAAAAAACTCAACAAAATATTAATTTGGTTCTTGGATAAAAATCAAGTACATACCATCTACTTCAGCAGGCATGCATATTTTTTTTCCTAAAAAGAAAAAAAATGACATTATGGTTCATTTAAAGTGTGACAGAAGGAAATAAGAAAGAGATAAGAAAAGTAGAAGCTGCTAAGTTAAGAAGAACAAGAAACCAACAGAGAAGATGAGAAGAATGATGGTGAGAAAAGAGACAGAAAAAAATATCCCCCAAAGCCGTGGTCATGACAAAGGAGGGGGTCCAATAAGACATGGCTGTAAATGCTCTTGGGAGGTAAGGTTTCTGTGCAGGTGTACAGGACTGAAGCAGGAAACATTTTTGGAACCCCTAAAGCCGGTGTATTAAAAACCTTCTCTTAATCCTTCACAGTCCTCAGCAGAAATTAATTGAATGTGTGCTTTTATCAAAGTAGTTGGGCCAGCAGGGCAGCACTTTCTAGAGGAGTACACATAGGGCTTATTAAAACAAACATTTCTGTGGAAAGATGCATTCGTGGAGCTGGCAGCCAGTTTTAACTAGAATCGTGTGTGCTTGCTAGAAAAATCATACATGGGCATTTTCTGCTATTTACCATGTTCTTTCTGTAAATCCCCCAGCAATGTTTTTAAATGTGTTAAAAAACAAGCGAACAAAAACTCTAAAATGACTCCCTGAAAATAAGTGAATGATAATCAAAGCTACACCCTCTCTGCTTCCCCAGAAGTGTCTAATAACCTCTGAGCTCTGTTGTCAGAGAATTATTTTGAACTCTTCCCCTCAGGAAACAAGAGTGACTACTGTCAGTGCAGGGAAAGGCCTCGTTGTCAGGGGCAGGGCCCTTTCTTCTCCTGACTCCTTCACTCTCTGCTTTTCATAGTTATGTGTGTCTATTTCACATGTCGTAGTACGCAGGTGCCATGATTACTGTGTAGTTTGTCCCACTAGTGACTCATATATTAGATGCTAGTAAGTGGTTGGACTTCTGGGAGGGGAGGATGGAAGGTCCTTAGGTCATTGAGAGCATCCCCACATGTTAGTTTTTGCAAGAAGGTTGTTGTAAAAGGATAAGACTGGCCCCTTCCTGGTCTCTGTCTGGTTTCCTGTTTCATCCTGTGATCTCTCTGTCACATACTCCCATTGTGATGTTGTCTGCAGTGACATGATATAGCCAAGGATAGGCTTACCAGCAGCCAAAGCAATGAGATCGTCTGTTCTTGGACTTTATGATCCAAAACCATGCTGAATTTCTCTTCTATACATATTATCTCATTTTAGGTATTATATCATAGCAACAGAAAGCAGAACAATACATGGACTAATCAATCAAGCACTTAGCTGGATGTTGCCTGTAGATATTTTATAGATATGATTAACATCTGTGATCAGCTGAATTCAAGTAAAGGTTATTCTTAGAGAGGGGATTATTCTTGAGTAAGCCTCATATAATTAGTTAGATTCCCTCAAAAGCAAAGTTTCTCAAAAGAGAAGATATTTTGACTTACAACTCTGATGTTAATACTTATCCAAGAATTTCCATCCTTCTGGTCTACCCCTCTTAAACACTCAGCTTTGTAGCCCTTTTCAATTCTATAAGAGGTTCCTTGAAATCAACAGTTCTATGTTTGTATCTTTTGTTGACTGTACTTCTCTGGAAAACCCTGACTTATAGAAACTTTGGTGCCAGGAGTGGTTCTAGAAGAACAGAATCTTTGAGGATGAGTTTTCTGAATTTGTTCTGGGAATTTGAGAATTTGCTCTTTAAATTGTTAGGATTTGAGGGTACAAATGACTGTTTTTTCATTGATAAAGAGGGTGTTGATTCTTCATGAAATGATGTAGTAGTCACTTAAATGTCATAATAATATACCACAAACATCAAAAAATTATTTTCTCGTAGGTGAGGAGGTGAGAAATCCACAATTAAGGTCCAGACTGACTCAGCTCATGTTGAAAGTTATCTTCCTTGCATGTAGTTGGCTGCTTTTCCATGATGTCATCACATGGCTTTTCTTGCTGTGTCCATAGAGTGACCAAAAATGAGCTCTCTGAGCTCATATGCTGACGACTTTGTTGCCAGATGATGGACTTCCAAGCAGTGTTCATGTCATGTAGATGCTAATATTATAAACAATTAATGCTGAACGGGCTGTTAGGAGTTGGGGTCTAGTTCAAGGGAGGGGGAGATACATGTTTTCCCCAGCTCCTTCTCCTTTCTCTATCGTTGGCTCCCACGTGGTATGCAGGCTTCCTTTAGCATCTCTCTCTGCCATGATATTTCTGCCTCATCACAGAGCCAGAAATGATGAGGCCAAGAGACCATAGACTAAAACTTCTGCAGCCATGAAACCATGAGCAAAATAAATCACTCTTCCTTTAAGTTGATGT